>MU226988.1:287507-309295 GCA_018584345.1 Thuja plicata
AAGTTAAAGAAAGAGGGGGGGCATGGAACTAGCCACCAAAGGAGTGGGAGGGGGGAGGGGAGGAGGGGAACTATCAAGATCGATGGTGGTTGTAGAGAATGCCTAACAAAGGTTGCCACGAAAGGCTGATGGACCACCCTTCATCTCAATTGAGATTGATGGGATGGTAGTTTATTTCAATAGCCTCCTTAAGCTTCCTCTTGAAATAGTTATCCTCCTTGGAAAGGATCTTGGTGCTCTCTAAAAATATATGATGTTTGGTGGAAGAAGAGTGCTCGGAAAGGGCGGATTTGTTGACCCTATCGTGCCTAATGTCAACACTATGCTCTCAGATTCTGGTGTTGAAAGAGCAACCTGTTTCGCCTATATAGGGGGTGCCACAAGAACAAACAATCTTATAGACTCTAGAGTCTAAGAAAGAGTCTTTGGAGTCTTTGAGAGGGGGACCAAATTCCTTAACCTAGAAAGGGGTTTGAAGGCAACACGAAGGCCCTTTCTAGTAAGAATTTTGGCATTTTTTAAGGAAATGCCATCCACAAAAGGAAGGGAGACATTCAAGGGAGGAGGGGTAAGGGAGAGTTTAGGAATGGAAAGGGAATGGTAGGAGGACTTGGCTTGGTTGAGAGCCTACAAAAGTTTCTTATGAGAATACCCATTCCTCTTGAAGACTTGGCGAAGATGGGTAAGTTCACAATTTAAATTGTCATCATCGCAAATTCTATGCGCTCTAAGGGAAAGGGTATTAAGGATACTGACTTTTTGGCTGGGGTGGTGGTGGAAAGAGGAGTGGAGATATAAGTCAGTATGGGTGGCCTTGCGAAACACACGATGACTAAAGGAACCATCAGGCTTCTTTATGAGAAGAACATCAAGGAAGGGTAATTGGTTATCAAACTCAAGCTCCTTGGTGAAGGAAATGCTTGGGAAGATGTTGTTGATGTGCTTATGGAACTCTTCAAGCATCTCAAGCCCATGTGACCAACAAACATTGGTGTCATCAACATATTGCTTCCACCATTTGGGTTTGAGGGGAAAAGAGTGGAGGGTTATCTCCTCAAAATGCTCCATATAGAGGTTAGTTATGACAAGGGAGAGAGAGGAGCCCATAGCCGCCCCATTAACCTGTTCATAGATGACACTTTGGAAGGAGAAGAATGTGGATCGCAAGCAAATCTCAACCAAGTCGGCGATCTCCGTACTAACCTTGCGCTTAATGATTTTAATTGAGTCAAGAATAGGCACCTCCGTGAAGAGGGAGACCACATCAAAACTTACCAATATATCATTATTCTCCCACCTAGTGTCCTCGATAAATTGAACAAAGTGGTTGGAGTCCTTGACAAAAGAGTCGAACTTGCCCACCAAGGACGAGATTAACTTGGCAAGGTGGGAGGCTAGAAAATAAGTGGGAGACCCAATGGTGTCAACAATGGGCCTCAAAGGAATGCCCCCTTTTTGAAGATTTGGAACCCCATAAATGCGAGGTGTAACTTCCTTAAAAGGCAACAATTTTTTCTTTGTTGTATCATCGAAGGAGGAGTTGGATACAACAGCTTTGAATTTTTTTTTTAAATCTTGGGCCAAGGGTTGCGAGAAAGGGTTTTGTAGTTGGTGGGGTCAGAAAGCAAGTCAAGCATCTTGGAGACATAGTCTTGCCTATTCATAATGGCAGTGGCATTGCCTTTGTCGGCTTTGGTGATCACTATGTCATTATGACTAGTTAAATTCTTGAAGGCAAGCGTACTATCTGCTCTAGGGATGTTGTGCCTAGGTAGTTTGGCATGTCTTAGAGCCATAGCACAATCCTGCCTAATTTCTTTCGCAACATTCCCTGGGAGAGAACGAATAGCATTCTCAATTTCAACGAGAAAATGAATGTGAGGGATGGTGCGCGGTGTGTGAGCAAACTAAGACCCCGTTTCAAAAAAATTGAAAGAAAGGGGATCAATAGTGGCATTAGACAAATTGACCACTAAATTGCTCTCCCAATCACACACCGAGTGAAGAAAAGGTGAGACTAAAGGACTGGTGGCGGAACCCAAACACTTAAGTGGGGTTGGGTTGGGGGGAGAATTAACATTATAGTTAAGGAGGGAGCGGTGAGGTGAAGTTCTTAACTCAACCGCGAGATTAGCGTCAATGAGGGGTGCGGGAGGAAGAGAAGAGGAGGACTCCGAATCCAAGGATGACATGTGGGAGGATGCAACATGGTGGCACAGGCTGGATGTGACGAGGTTAGGTAAGAAAGACAACGGGGAAGGTTCAGCAACGGTGCAATTGGTGATAGGACATGCATGAATCATGGGAGGGGCTCAATTCTGGCATGTTATATTTTTACATTTCTTGCACTCTCTCATCCTGATGATGGATCACAGAGTGTGATCCAAAATGTTGATGCTAAAAAAACATACACAATCAAATCCAGAAGCAAATAATTGATTCTTCTATCATGTCAAACTCTACTACTCCCGTTGACAATAACCATCCCGATTAGTCTAGGAGATAGAAGATAAAGCTTTAACTCTCACCTTGGAAAGATGCATTTCTACACCATATTATACTTTCACCTCTTTTTACTGAAATATTGATACTTAGAATGACTCAGTACCCAACATAGAGTGTGTGTGTGTGGGGGGGGAGGATTTACAAATTTTTTTCTACCCCTCAACCCATACATTTTCTTTCAATTAGAAGAAGCAATCAACATCACTAGAGGGTGCAGATCTATCCTCAAAATGTTCTTCTACCTTTCTTTATTCTGTTACCCATAACTTATGCTTCTCTTCCTTCTCTTTACTAACATTGATCTTCTTTACTAGAACTTTATTTTCTTCAATTCTTCTTCTACAAAACTTTGCAATATGACCAACTTTGCAGAAGTTGCAACATACCAGACTTGCCTAAGGTTTTCCTCTTTTATTACTTCTTCTAGCATTCCTATTAATCCCACATTCAATAGCTTTGTGTCCATGCATCTTAAAGGTATAACCGTGCCCATTGAAAGTTATAGCATTCTTATCAATGTTGCATACATTCCTATTTCTACATTTAGCAGCCATATGTCTATATTTATTGCAAAAGTAACACCTTATATTCATTGATCGATTTTGACTTATCTAACTTCTCTATTCATTGTAAGTGTTCCATTCATTTTCATGAGATGGGTTCTTGTGAAACACGAGTCAATGGGTTTGACTCAAAAACTACACAGTTGAATCTTGCTAGCAATATCACAATTTGAGATGTTGTGGAAAATATCTCCTAATTATCAATTGATGAGCTTAAGGAGCTTTATAATGAATAGTTCGTAAGGCACAACACTTGCTGAAGATTTTGGAAATGGGGTTGCAAGAAAAGTGGGCTTAACCTTGGAGGAAACTTTGTGGTTCAGCGCGCTTGAGCTGGAGTAGTACTAAGATGAGTGACCTTCTGGACAGTTCCGATGCTTCACCCCTGTGAGCATCACCTTATAGATACAGTGAGTGTTAAGTGTTCCATTCATTCTCATAAGAAATATGTTCTTGTGAATCACTACTCATGAAACACGGATCATTAAATTTGTCTCAAAAATCATGAAATATCTCCTACTTATCCATTAAATTTGTCTCAAAAACTACACATATTCATGATAGCAATGTCACAATATAATAATGTATCTCCTTACAAATCTATATTAAACTACAATAAAACAAAATACTTACCTTATTTTTACGCTCTTCCAGTACGAAGTAGGTGCGCTGCGTCATGCAAGCGAGCTTGAATTTGGCTTCAATTTCAAGATTGATTTGACGTCCATGTGACGTACGTGAAGCTGAGGTAAAGATATTTTCTTAGTTTAATCCAAGAAATTTCCTAGGATATTTTCACACTGACGTTTCCTGGGATATTTTTATAGTGACGTATGTGAGGCCGAGGCAAAGATGTCTACCATTCAACGTCTATCTGCCACTCAACCCACTCCCCCCTCTGCTTCTATACATAATGCTCTGCCCACTCAACAAAATATTCAGACAAGCCGAGGCAGAATGGCGGCTGTTAGAGTGCAATCACTTGCAGGTAGTGGGATTGCGAGCATACCAGCTGAGTTCATAAGGCCCTTGCACGAGAGGCCCGGTGCTAACGCAGAATGCCCTTCTGTGAAAGTTCCACTCATAGACATGGCCAATTTATGTGAGCAGGGCCATGAAAAAACTATAGCTGAAATAGGAAGAGCTGCTAGTGAATGGGGTCTTTTCCAGGTGGTGAACCATGGAATTTCTGAGCAACTCATCCAACGCCTGCAGGGCGTTGGGAAGGAGTTCTTCGATCTCCCACAGGAGGAAAAGGAGAAGTATTCCAACAATGCCGCCAAGGGTGTTTTTGAGGGGTATGGGACCAAGCTGGCCCATAATATTGATGGAAAGCTCGAGTGGATTGACTACTTTTTCCATTTTCTTTGGCCTCCTTCTAAATGTGACTTCAAATTCTGGCCTAGCCATCCTCCCTCTTACATGTATACTTCTAATTCCTCTCTCTTTTTCCATTCAATATTCATCCACTCTTGTTTATTTTGAATGTAGGTAGTTGGCTTATAGTTTTTGAGTGATGAATTGTTGTAATTTTATTGCAGGGAGGTGAATGATGAATATGCTAAAGCACTTATGGAAGTGATGAATAAGTTGCTCTTAGCCTTGTCTGTTCATCTTGGTGTGGAAGAACATACCTTGAAAGAGGAGCTTGGTGGTGAGGATTTGGAGATGGAGATGAAAATAAATTACTACCCACCATGCCCTCAACCAGAACTTGCTTTGGGAGTAGAACCTCATACTGACATGAGTTCATTGACTCTTCTTGTGCCTAATGAAGTTCCGGGGTTGCAGGTCTACAAGGAGGGCCATTGGGTTGGTGTAGATTATGTTCCTAATGCTATCATTGTCCACATTGGAGATCAAGTGGAGGTTATTTTTGATTTTTTATTCGTTTCCCTTGTGTTTTTATTTGATTTTGTATTTGTTTCTCATGGTGATAGTAGTAGTGAAGGTTTTGAGCAATGAGCAATCAAATGTATAGAATAATTTACATCATAGTGAAAGGTTTTGTATTGTTGTCTCATGGTGATAAAAAAATTGCAGGTTTTGAGCAATGGGAAGTACAAGAGTGTTCTACATCGTAGCGTGGTGAGCAAAGACAAAGTGAGAATGTCATGGGCTGTATTCTTTTGTCCTCCTGGAAATACAGTTATCGGCCCCATGAAAGAGCTCATCGATGAGAAAAACCCTCCTTTGTACAATGCCAAGACTTATGCAGAGTTTAAGCATCGTAAGATCAACAAGCTTAAGCAGTGAATGTACCAGCTCACCAAGCTAGATGAAGCAAGAAATAGTTATGTTTAATCTTGACCAAGTCTAGCTTGCATTAATAATTCTATTGATGATAGTTAAGGGATGGATTTTTTAATTTGTGGTATCATCATCGATTATCTATTTATTGTATAAAGTTGATCTTAGTAAAAAGTTGTTAAGTTGGATGAATTTTTTAATTTGTGGTATCATCATCGAATATCTATTTATTGTACAAATAAAAATGATGGTCTTAGTTAGAAGGTGTTGTATTCATGTTAAGTACATTCCATTTATATGAAGTATTGGATTTGCTTATTGGACTTTTATTTTAGCATCAAATATCAAATTAATCATAATTGATGTGGGGGCATATGTGTCTTCATGTTCAAGTATATTCTATCTATATGAATCCTTGGATTTTCTTATTATACTTTTATTTTAGCATCAAACATCAAATTGATAATAATTGATGTGAAGCACTACCTATATGAAGACTTGGATTTGCTTATTATAATTTTATTTTAGCATCAAACATCAAATTGATAATAATTGATGTGAGGCATTTGTCATGTTCAAATGGATTCTACCTATATGAAGCCTTGGATTTGCTTATTTTACTTTTATTTTAACATCAAATATCAAATTGATAATAATTGATGTGAGGCATTTGTGTATTAATATTCAAGTATATTCCACCTATATGAAGCCTTTAATTTGCTTATTATACTTTTATTTTAGCAACAAACACCAAATTGATCATAATTGATGTGCATCATTATCTAACCTTGTATCTTACATTCTAGTTATTTTAGGTCAAAGTTGGTGCACAAAAATAATTTTAATTTATGTCAGTATTAATTAATAAGAAAATAGTTATGATGTAAACGATCAATATATCTTAAATAACAGTATTTAATTCCATTTTCCAACAATTCCAATTTAGAGCTATTTTCTTTACTTAATAATTATTTTAGTTTGTTATGCCGTAGGCATTTTTACGCTGAACGCGTTTTCATATTTAAGAAGAATAACCTGAAATTGCAGATCAATGGTTCAAAACCTACTAGAGGCATGGACGACCATTGCAGCATTTATAACCGTAGGATCTTTGTTTGTTTTTGTTTTATTCCACGACATTTGACAAAATGATACTAGGGAGATCATAAAGCTAAGAAGTACGGGCTCACAGCTTGCGATCATATTTACACATTTTAGATGGCGTTCTTATTGGGGTTTGTGAAGTGGGCAATCTATACGGACGTGGCTAATCTCCACTCACAATGCATCATTGACCAAATTTGAAAAAACTGAAAACACAATGAATTTTTGGAAAATTTTCAGCATATGTTCTTCGTGATCTACATATTTTGTGGTTGAAATTGCCAAAAGCTTACTACGTTTTCGCGAATTTAGAAAAAAAAAAGTTTTAACATTTTTTTTTTTTTTTTTCTATAATACATTCTGTCTTAGCCAGGAGGAATCTATACTCTAGACAAGCTTACCCATGGATTCCTTAAAGACTTGCAAGCACGGTTGCCCCTTCTTCGACTAAAGTCATCCAGTCTTCAGAAAAAGTGTGGCTGACAAATACGGCCCTGGCAGGAATCAAAGTCGGCCGCCGCCCCTCGCCGAACAATGGTCAAAGACAGCTTGAATAGATGCCGTGTGGAATGTTTCATTCCATCTCTCGTGGCCTCGTAATCAATGACGGAGTCTAAATCTGATGGTTTGGTGGAAGAAATTTGGTAGATTTGGGCCGGATGAGAGAAAATAAATTGGATGGTCTGACGGGTCGCCACAGGTACAGCAGAAATACAGAGCAGCAGAACAATTGTCGTATAAAAGTGCGAAAAGATCTCCATGGCTGTTACAACGAATGTTTTTCTGTAAAGTGACTAAATTAAGAGTTTCTTGGGATGCCTGAATATTAAAACATTTCCAAGACCGGATTTTTGTATGATAATGAGAGTGGGAAGGAAGTTGCTGCAGTTTCATGCACGGATTGCAAAAGTGGCCATTTTTTCATCTACGACACAGATGTTGTGCTGCAGATCGCGGCCATTTTTCGGGGTTTGTGGATGAGGGAGAAGCAGACTGGTGGGACGGTTCTCCAAAAATAAAATACAATAACTGTTAAAAAAAATTTAAAAAAATAGGGCATGGAATGATATCTTTGTCAAACCTCTTTTTAAGTGATGTTGGGGCCCAATTGAGTGTTTCTTACATAGAACCATGTTTTGGCTACTATAACGAATTGTTCAATAGACCCCTTAGCAATAAATGATTCTATTGTAGTGTTTTGTCTTTCATTATACCTGTCACATGCCTAAATATCTTAACCTATAGAATATGAACTAAAGTCTTTATAATCAATCTTTATGAAAAGTGGGATGAATATTTTATTTATATATAAAACTATATAAATATACTTCGTATTAGATTATAGTATTTGAATAAAATATAAAATAAATTCATCTTATCATCCATCGAACTTATACCTCTATGAACTAAAGTCTATATAATCAACCCTTATGAAAAGTGGGACAAATATTTTATTTATCTATAAACTTATATAAGTATACTTCCTATTAGATTATAGTATATGAATAAAACATAAAATGAATTCATCTTATCATCCATCGACCCGATACATCTATAAACTAAAGTCTTTATAATCAACCTTTATGAAAAGTGGGACAAATATTTTATTTATATATAAAACTATATAAGTATATTTTCTATTAGATTATAGTATTTAAATGAAACATAAAATAAATTCATCTTATCATACATCAACCCTATACCTCTTTTAAATAATGATTATCAATGACGAAGCCCTAATAAACATAGTTTGAAGCTCAATATTTGTTATGCTCTCAAAAAAAGATATGACATGATTTTCCTTTTTCTATTAAGTTGCTTCTTACTTCACATCATCAAAGAGGTTAGCACCACTATCTCCAACATTTCACTCAAACCCCTATTATATATTTTTTTAAATATGAATTCATTCAATATTATCTACCGTCGAATAGTAGCTCAACAGATAGAAATAACATATGCATTCACATTAATAATTACCCTAGTTGCAAGATAGCATCTCTTGCCTATCTCCCCAATTTGAAATCTAGTCTCTCGCCAGCTGCGTACTCTCCTTCCCTAGACTTGTGTGTCGACCTAGGGTTGCATGGGGTGTCTCTGTTTGTTGGATCCTATACGAGGGTGGCCCTAGCGGGTGCATCTCCTTGTGTGGCATGCACTCCTCTCATTGATTTGTCCTCACAACTCGGTGTAAGGTCTCCCTCAAACATGATCTCTCTTTATTCTTAGTCTGTTCCAAGGAGAGGTGTTACTCATATGTGTTCTGAGGTTCCTACGGGTGCAGGCAGGATGTGCAAGCTTGCTGATAATGCTCCTGACTCAAATTGTATCCCTTGTGCTACTGTCTTGGAGCTAGAGTTAGGATAGCAAGTCACTAATACTATGTCCTTCTTCTCAATTAATGAGTTGGTCTACAGATTTAGTCATATTTAGCTGCCACTTAGTGACATGAATTGATTGAGTTTAGACAATTGGATGCCTTTGGAAAAGGGTACATTGGAGATTTACCCTTGTACATTAGTTTTTATATTTCTGATGATTGAGAAGTTATTTTAGATGGTGGGGGTTGGGAGTTGGAATTAGGATAGGCATCATCTTTTGATGCATCCTTGGTTCGCTTCTTTCAAGCCTCTTAAGGAATCTCTACATGTTTCTCTTATTTGGTTGAGATTGTCTTATCTCGCCTTATATTTTTGGTGCAAACTTGCTTATGTAGTGATTGGTGATGCTATTCGTCATTAGTTTAAAATGGATCGAGTGGATTGACTACTTTTTCCATTTTCTGTGGCATCCTTCCAGCTGTGACTTCAAATCCTGGCCTCGCCATCCTCCCTCTTACATGTTTACTTTCTCCTCTCTTTTTCCATTCAATATTCATCCATTCTTGTTTATTTTGAATGTCCATAGATGGCTTATAGTTTTTGAGTCATGAATGGTTGTAATTTTATTTCAGGGAGGTGAATGATGAATATGCTAAAGCACTTATGGAAGTGGTGAATAAGTTTCTCTCAGCCTTGTCTGTTCATCTTGGTGTGGAAGAACATACCATGAAAGGGGAGCTTCGTGGTGAGGATTTAGAGATGGAGATGAAAAAAAATTACTACCCATCTTGCCCTCAACAATAGCTTGCTTCGGGAGTAGAACCCCATACTGACATGACTTCACTGACTCTTCTTGTGCCCATTGACATTCCGGGGTTGCAGGTCTACAAGGAGGGTCATTGGGTTGGTGTAGATTATTTCCTAATGCTATCATTGTCCACATTGGACATCAAGTGGAGGTTATTTATTATTTTTTATTCCTTTCTCTTATATTTTTATTTGCTTTTGCATTTTTTTCTCATGGTGATTGTAGTAGTGAAGTTTTTGAGCGATCAAATGTATAGAATAATTTACATCATAGTGAAAGGTTTTGTATTGTTTTCTCATGGTGATAAAAATAGTGCAGGTTTTGAGCAATGGGATGTACAAGACTGTTCTACATTGTAGCATGGTGAGCAAAGACAAAGTGAGAATGTCATGGCCAGTATTTTGTCTCCTCCTGCAAATAAAGTTATCGGCCCAATGAAAGAGCTCATTGATGAGAAAAATCCTCCCTTCTACAATGCCAAGACTTGTGCAGATTTTAAGCATCGTAAGATCAAAAAGCTTAAGCAATGAATGTACCAGCACACCAAGTTAGACGAAGCAAGAATAGTTATATTTAATCTTGAGCAAGTCTAGCTTGCATTAATAATTCTATTGATGATAGTTAAGTTGGATGGATTTTTTAAATTGTGGTATCATCATCGAATATCTATTTATTGTATAAATGAAAATGATGATCTCAGTAAGAAGGTGTTTTATTCATGTTCAAGTATATTCCATTTATATGAAGTTTTGGATTTGCTTATTGGACTTTTCTTTTAGCATCAAACATCAAATTGAATATAATTGATGTGCGCCATCATTGAACCATGTCTCTTCAATTTGAAGTATATTTCACCTATTTGAAACTTTGGATTTTCTTATTATATTTTTATTTTAGCATCAAACATCAAATTGATCATAATTGATGTGTATCATCATCGAACCTTGTATCTTACATTTTAGTTATTTTAGGTCATAGCTGGTACACAATTTTTTTTTAAATTTATGTCAATATTAATCAATAATAAATTAGTTATGATGTAAAATGGTCAATATATCTTAAATAACTATATTTAACTTCTTTTTGCAACAATGCCAATTTAGAACTATTTTCTTTACTTAATAATTATTTTAGTTTATTTATATTGTTTACTTTATTTTTATTTGAGGAGCTATTTTGGTTTTCTATTATTAAAATGTAATCTTGCTACTACTCCCTTTATATTGATAAGTAGAAAAATATGAACTAAAGTCTTTATAATCAACCTTTATGAAAAGTGGGACAAATATTTTATTTATATATAACACTATATAAGTATACTTCCTATTAGGTTATAGTATTTGAATAAAACATGAAATAAATTCATCTTATCATCCATCAACCCTATACCTCTTTCAAGTAATGGTTATCAATTATGAAGACCTAATTGACATAGTTGAAGCTCAATATTTGTTATACTCTCAAAAAAAGATTTGACATGATTTTCCTTTTTTCTATTAAGTTGCTTCTTTCTTTGCATCATCAATTTATAAAAACAAGAAGGCCATCTAAAGACCTATAATCACCCCATCACAAACCTAGAGAAAACCATTAACAAGCAAGAAGCTTCGGTTAGGCATCATTATCTCCAACATTTCACTCAAACCCTTATTATAATTTTTTAAAATATGAATTCATTAAATATTATTTATCATCTAATAGTAGCTGAATAGATAGAAACAACACATGCATTCACATTAATAATTTCCCTAGCTGCAAGATAGCATCTCCTGCCTATCTCCCCAATTTGAAATCTAGTCTCTCACCAGCCGCGTCCTCTCGTTCCCTAGACTTATGTGTCAACCTAGGGTTGCATGGGGTGTCTCTATTTGTTGGATTCTATATGAGGGTGGTCTTAGCAGGTGCATCTCCTTATGTGGCATGCACTCCTCTCATTGTTTTGTCCTCATAACTCGGTGTAAGGTTTCCCTCAAATATGATCTCTCCTTATACTTAGTTTGTTCCAAGGAGAGGTGTTTCTCATATGTGTTAAGAGGTTCCTACAGGTGAAGACAGGACATACAAGCTTGTTGACAATGCTCCTGACTCAAATTTTATGCCTTCTGCTAATGTCTTGGAGCTAGAGTTAGGATAGAAATGTTAATACCAAAAGATCCAAGATTGTTGAGAGGGGGGTGTGAATATGTAATCTATCAGATTAGAACTTTTTACAATTCATTCAACACATTGACAACATTCATCAACTTTAAACCTTATGCAAAAAATAAACAAAGTGACCAAATAAACATCCAAACATGCAACAAAGTGACACCATTATTTTTCTCATGGAAACCCTTTGTTAGAGGGGAAAAACATAGTGTGAATTAGTATGCACAAGTATCGCACTCTTTTGAAATACACCCTGTTAAAGTCCTAGCCCTATTAGGAGCTTACAATGATGCCTTGTTAGGAGTCACTTGGGTAAGGGATTTACCTCTAGCCCTGTTAGGAGCAGATCCTGTTAGGAGTCACTCAGTCAATGGATTTACCTCTAGCCCTATTAAGATCTTTACCCTGTTAGGAGTAACCTTGTTAAAGGATTTAAACCCTAATTAAAGAGCCACATAGTTAAAGGATTTACTAATCAAGACCTATTAGGATCTACTCGGTTATGGGATTTTCTTGTAGAACAAGTATTAGGATTCAACATGTACAATTATCTAGGTGTAGCACTCCACCTCTTCTTGTTCCTATCCAATTATGCACAAAAATTTTGCTTCTTGCAAACATTCTTCTCTATTCACTCAACCACACCTTCACATTTACGATCTACAATTGCACAATTCATCAATTTACATATAAAGACATTACATGTCCATTAGAAAATTAAAAACCTTACAAAACATATTTCATTTGAATTTCATTCATTAGAATCATTTCTACTCGATTCTTAAACCCTAAAATGTATTATCAATCAAGAACATTCAATTAGAAATTTAGGTCGGTGAAAAGATTCATTACACATCAATTTAAGACAAGAACAGTCAAAATTTATTTGAATTCCCTAATATGCTTCCAAAACCTGATAGATCCGATCACCTCGAATAATAAAACAACATATGAGAATTAAAATATATTATGCCATGTCACCTTAACACTTGGATCATGAAAACATCTACTACAACCGATTGCATGATAACCGCTCACTGATCTAACACCAACTGCTCAATCTTGTTCAAACATTTTTCTATCAGGCACAAAATGATCTTCGGTCAACTGAAATGATGACTTGGAGTACTCCAAAAATGATCACACACTCCCATTCCTACTGTAACAAAGAATTCATCTGCACAAATGGTTAGTAGCACATCAAGAGCACTGTCAACAAATACAACACAAATTTAACATCAATGACAACACAATAAATGATCTTCTTGTCAAAAAATGTGTGCCAATCAACACTCAATCAAGCACTGCATCAGTTATGCCAATAATCTCCCCCTTTGGCATTAATTGAAACAACACATTGATCTGATAACAAATTGCTCACCCTTAGCTGATGCACCAAACTTTGTTGTCTTGGTCTTCCTTGTCTTCTCCCCTTGTGTCTTCATCTTCTTCAAAGTATTATTCTGATCTTCTCCCCAATACATGTATATGGTTCTTGTTTTCATCTAGTTCTTCTGCTTCAAATTCTTCTTCTGTTCTTCTCCCCCTTTGACAATAATGCCAAAGGTGCCACATAGGTCACCTACTGTTGCAACATCTTCCTTTTCCTCTGAATGCCCCTCATAAGGAGTAGTCCCTTTTAAAATCAATCCAATAGTGAAGGATATTCAATGACTCCACTAGATTGATGCTTGCAATAGTATCTTAGTGTCGTTTAGTTAGGGGGATAGCCCCTAACTTACCTATCAGATACTCAAAAGTATCTTTATTTAATGGTTTAGTGAATATATCTACTAGTTGCTCCTTGTTTGGCACATATTCCAACTTGACTACCTTTTTCTTACACTTGCTCTCTTAAACTAAAAGAGGGGTAAATTTTTTATTGAATTCCAAAGATAGCAGAACAATAGAAGAAACAAAGAGCACTGAAGAGATTTATCCTGGTCAACAAGTTGAGCTAGCTTATGAGATAAATCAGGGGGAAGCATCCCATGATCAACAATATTCCAATCCAGCGCATGCTCGGAAGCCCATTTAGCCAAGAAATCAGCCACACCGTTCCACTCCCGAGGGATATGCATAAAAGACACAGATTCCAGAGAATTGCATAACTGAATGATCTGTTGAATAACTAGAGCTAAATGCTAATCCACATCTACAAGGTTCCGTCTATTCAATAAATTCACTGCCACCTGCGAGTCTATCTCATAGGTAATTCTTCTCTAGCCACGTTGACAACACTATTCCACTGCAACCAAGATAGCAAGGGCTTCCTTGAGGTTATTTGTATGGTAACCTTTGTAGATAGAAAATAGAAACTGAACATCACTAGAGCTATCACGCCTAACTCCCCCAATGCTAGCTGGTCCAGGATTTCCCTGAGAAGAGCCATCATTGTTGATTTTAAGAATGCCAGCCTGGGGAGGAGTCCAGTGCCCCTCATGATTAACACACTGAGAGTGCTGCCTGGCTCTATTTCCAGAGCGTCTGTGGGGTAGAGAGGGAGCACCACCCTGAAGAGGAAAGGAAAGGCTTACACTTTCTCTCTTAAGAAATTATACTTGATTGCAATATTTTTAGTCTTGGAATGGGTTACTGGATTCTGTGAAATATTGATTGCACTTGTATTATCGCAGTAGATAGTCACAGGTTTAGTTATATTCTCTTTGATACCTTCTAGGATTTTCTTTATCCATGCAATTTGTGTACAATTGATAAATGTTTCTACATACTAGGCTTCTGTAGTAGATTGGGAGATGCATTTTTTCTTCTTACTTGTCCATGACACAAGTCTTCCTCCTAGGAAGAATGCTCCTCCACTTGTACTGTCTATGTCATCAATGTTTCTTGCCTAATCTGCATCAGTAAAAAAACTCAAAGAGAAATCACCTTTGTGAGCATACCAAAGACCATAGTCTTCTATCCCTTTAAAGTACCTAAATATTTCTTCACTGCTGCCATATGAGATTCCTTAGGATTAGCTTGAAATATGGCCACTATTCCAACTCTTTGTGCAATGTTTGGTCTACTATGAACAACATAATGCAACTTACCAAGCATGGATTTTTATAGAGTTGCATCTAATACAGTTAACTCATCATCCTTAGATAGCTTGCATCATGTCACCTTGGGGGTTCCAACTAGCCTAGAATCTTCCATTCCAAAGGAATTCAATACTTCTTTTATGTACTTGGAATGACTCATATAGATACCATCCTTTAGTTGTGAAATCTTCAATCCAATAAATAACTTAATTTCTCCTATCATTGACATCTCAAAATATTTCTTCATCTCTTCACAAACGCCAAGCTCATCTCATTATTTTCTCTAAAAATCATGTCATCCACAAACACTTTATCTAACAATATATTATTGACCTTCAACCTTCAAGTACACATTACTATCTTCACATGTTCTTATGAAATCAATCTTGATGAGATAAGAGTGTAATATTGCATACTATGCTCTAGGTGCTTGTTTCAATCCATACAATTCCTTTTACAACTTTCACACCATGTCCTTCTTCTTGTTCAAATAAAATCCATCTGGTTTCTCTATGTAAACCTCTTCTTCAAGAACCTCATTTAGAAAATCAGATTTGACATCCATTTGAAAAACTTAAAACTTCTTATAGGATGCATAAGTAGGTAAAATTCTTACCCCTTCAAGTCTTGCCACATGAGAAAATGTCTCTCCATAGTCTAGTCCTTCCTCTTGTTTCCAAACCTAACAACGCCACCATCAAATTCATCTAGCTTTATAAACTTACTTTTTTCATCGGTCATGTGATGTGAGTGCCCACTATCAATCACCCATACATTACTATGTTCCATGTGTGAGACTAATGCCTTCTCATCTTTAAAAGTTTCTTCTTTGATTACAACAAACACTATCACTTCTTCATCATCGTCATCAGATTATTCATGAGTCACACCTTCATCTACTGCAACATAGCATTGTTTCTTTCCTTTTTCGTTAAATATTTTGATCTTATATTTATTTTCACCATTATAACACCTGGCAACAATATGTCCGATATTTTTACATGAAAAACATTTCAAAGGTAACTTGCCTTTATACTTACCAGTAGCTCTAGGTAGTCATATTTCAATTAATGAATCGAGTTCTTCTCTTCAACCAAGATAGATTCAAGTTCCATGGAATAACTTGTCATGCAGGAAGATTCATGACTTATGTTTTTTTCCATCTTCTCTGATGATAATGACCAAGAGGCCTTAAAAGTTGCTTCAACTTTAGGCATATTGTTATCATAGTTACTTAATTCCAAAGAAGTGAGCTTACCAATCAATCCATCAACATAAACAATATCAAATGTCCTCAATTCTTGTATAGTAGAAACTCTAATAACATAAGAAAGTAGAGAGGTTTTCAACATTTTAATTACCAAATCTCCTTCTTTAATGTTACCATCGTCAGCTTTGATAGCACCAACTACTTCCTTTATCCTTTGATCCTATTGAACAATGTTCTCACCTTCCACCATTTTCATTTTTTCCCTTCAAACTGTGTACCCTAGATTTTTGCACATGTATGTTTGCGCCATATATTAGCTTTAACTTTTCCCAAACCTCATAAGCATTCTTAAGTCTATGTACATCAATATATTCAGTATCAAATAGAGTACTTACTATCTATAGCCTGCAATGCTTTGATATTTTCCTATTTCTCCTTCAATTGATTTGTAGTAAGAGTCCCGATAGGAACTGTATATTTTTTTACCACATGATTCCAAAACTATGGCCCCATGCCTTTTAGTTAGATATTCTTCCTGTCACTCCATATTGAATAGTTGTCTCTTGTGAACTTTGGACCTTCCTTCTTCATAATCGAATCTTTTCCCCAAGCTGTTAAGCTTATGACAGAGAGGACCAATGCTCTGATACCAATTTTTAATACTATAAGGTCCAAGATTGCTGAGAGGGGGGGGGGGGGNGGGCGGTGGGCGAATCAATAATCTATCATATCAAAACTTTTCACAATTCATTCAACACATTAACAACATTCATCAACTTTAAACCTTATGCAACAATAAACAAAGCGACCAAATAAATATCCAAACATGCAACAAGGTGACATGAATTTTTTTCTCGTGGAAAGCCTTGGTTAGAGGGAAAAACCATAGTGGGAATTAGTACCCACAAGTATTTCACTCTTCTGAAATGCACCTTGTTAAAGGCCTATCCTTATTACAAGCTTACAATGATGCCCTATTAGGAGAAAACCCTGTTAGGAATAACCTGGTCAAGGGATTTACCTCTAGCCCTGTTAGGAGCTTTACCATGTTATGAGTAACCTTGTTAAAGGATTTCAACCCTAATTAAAGAGTCACCTAGTTATAGGATTTTCTGATCAACACCTATTAGGATCTACCTGGTTAAGAGATTTTCTTGTAGAACCTATTAG
This sequence comes from Thuja plicata, assembly GCA_018584345.1. Classification (NCBI taxonomy): domain Eukaryota; kingdom Viridiplantae; phylum Streptophyta; class Pinopsida; order Cupressales; family Cupressaceae; genus Thuja; species Thuja plicata. Next base: position 304,631 of record MU226988.1, read on the forward strand.
GATTCAACAAGTACAATGATCTAGGTGTAGCTCACTCCTCCTCTTCTTTTTTAGAACCAATTAAGAACAACACTTCTCCTTTTTACAGACAATCTTTGATCTTCACTCAACCACACCTTCGTATCTATGATCTACACTTGCATAATTCATCAATTTATATATAAATACCTTACATGTCCATTAAAGCATTAACCACCTTACAAAATGTATTACATTTGAATTTCATTCATTACAATCATTCCCACTTGATCCTAAACCCTAAACATATTATCAATCTAGAACATTTGATTACAAATTTAGGTTGGCCAAAATGGACAAAAGATTCATCACACATCAATTTAAGACAAGAACAATGAAAATTTATTTGACCTTCTTAACACGCTTCCAAAACCTGATAGATCTGATCACCTTGAATAATTAAACAATAGGTAAACATTACAAATTTGTTATCTCATGTCACCTTGACACCTAGATCATGAAAACATTTACTTCAACTGATCACATCATCACCACCCACCGATCTAACACGAACTACTCAAGCCTCGTCAAACATTTTTCTATCTGGCACAAAATGATCTTTTTTCAACTGAAACGTTTCCTTGCAGTACTCCAATCCTATAGTGATCATAGTGTCAATAACATATCCTAGTCAAGATAATCATGTCATAACCACAATACTTGAATCCATATTAATTTGATAGAATAATCAATGTCATTCACTGTTTGTCACTGTCTGTTCTTTTGTCTTCTCTGTTTCCCTTCAATCAGTCATAACCTTCTCAATTTTTGTTTCCAATATACATGATCATACATAATGCACTGAGAGACATCCTTGAGTCTCTAACAATGATCACACACTCCCATTCTTACTGCAAGACATAAGCCATCTGCACAAATAATTAGCAGCACATTAGGAATACTATCAACAAACACAACACCAAGTTGACATAAATGAAAACACAATAACTGATCTTCTTGTCATCAAACCTGTATCAATCAACACTCAATAAAGCTCTACATTAGTTATGCCAACAAGAAATTCAATAATACTATGTCATCCTTCTCAAGTAATGAGTTGGTCTATAGATTTAGTCATATTTTTCTGCCACTTAGTAACATGAATTGATAGATTTTAGACAATCAGATTCCTTTGGAAAAGGGTACATTAGAGATTTACCCTTGTAATAAGAGGTCTTTTGTTTTCTTTTTATATTTCTGATAATTGAGAGGCTATTCTAGATGCTGGAGGTTTGGAATTGGAATTGGGATATGCATAATCTTTTGATTCATCATTGGCTTTCTTCTTTGAACCCTCTCAAGGAATCTCTACATGTTTCTCTTACTTGGTTGTGAGTGTCTTATCTCGCCTTACATTTTTTGTCCAAACTTTCTTTTATAGTGATTGGTGATGTTATTTGTCATTAGTTTAAAGTGGATCTAGAAACTACTAACTTTATCATACCTCCTAAACTTGTATTTTAGTTAAACTTGATCTTTCCAAATATTTTAATTGGGATATATTTTTAGAGACTAATGCTGTTCCTTGGACACAATTAATAATTATAAAAGAAACCCCTTTCAAGCCAAGAACTATTTTTTGTAGGCCAGTTGGCCTCAACTTTCCATCATGACCCTTGTAAATACTCTTCTTCTACCTAGTGGATGAATTCTCTGTGTGATCATTTCATAATCTCCACTACTAATTCAACTGATGATACTATTAGTTTAGAAACTTCAATTCCTTATGCCTTAGGTCTTGTAGCTAGAAATGATTCTTCTACTATTGTCTATTAACTAAATGCTATTTTATCGATCCTCCACAAGCTCAAATTGTTATTCCTTGCATTCTTTCACAAACTTCCAATTTGTTTCTGACAAGATTGATATTCATTCTATTGTTTCCCTAGTTTCTAATTGGCCTACTACAGTTTTCTCTAGTACAATTGTTGTTTCTAGGGAAGCTATTTGAATCTCGGTCTTCATTATGCCCCACCTGCTACATTATGCAGTGTACCCTCAAGTGGTTCTTCTGATATGGTTTCATATTCCTCTTCTGATGGGTCTACATGTTTAGAAGATAGGGTTGGTTTGATGGTTGTTAAAAGAGAAAAAAATAATGTAGAACTACATAAGTGTTGCCTCCATTTTTAAACATGCAGCCATTTCATAAAAGTGGAAGTTTTGCGTCTTAGAAAAGTTTAATCGCGTTTGAGTCTAGGTCCATGTCGTTTAGGTAATTGGGAATCACCATCGGATTTTCCATTTCTTCCTTCTCCCTCCGCATTCCCCTAGCTGGGTGGATTTCTCCTTCACGCGTGATAAGTCCACGGGTAGTCTAGTGCCTAATCCGATGGGGGTTCTCGCATCATTTTGATCCTTGTAGAACTAATCATCACTAGCAGAATTCTCCATTCAACAGTTAAACACAGGCTTGCGGGATTTTGGAAATCGTCTTCTCCACTGTGGGTTTCTACCTGCGAAGTTGATTTTCCGCGAAGTATGAATGACAATGATTGCAGAAGTATATTATGAAAAGAGATGGCCTTGGACAGTGAAAATTGTTACCTAAAGCATACAAATGGATCCGGGGAACAGTTAAAAGGAAATTTGGATTCAAGAAAGACTCAAAGTGGAGAATTGGAATTCAGCTTCTCTGTGGCGGAATTCTACCTGAGAAGGTAATTTTCTGCAAAGAAAGAAAAGAAGAGAAGTTTTCACGTGTTGCGGGTTTCACACCTCTTGGGTGATTTTCCGCAAAGTAGAATTTTGTACTGTGTGGATTTCGCACCTCTCAGGTGATTTTCCGCAAGCTTAGTTATAATGAGGTGGACCCCACAACAGATTTCTGAAGCACTTTTTCCATTTTCCGAGTAAGAGATAAATGTTTAAATATTGGCTCGGAGATTAAAATAAAGCATTTGTGGAGAATTGAAAATTGCCTTCTCCACGGTGGAGTTCTCACTCATAAAGGGTTTTTCCGCAAAGGAAAGAAATTTAGTCTTGTGTTAAGTGAAATCCTTTTAAGCAGAATTCTCCCTCGTAGAGATATTTTCCGCAAAGGCAAGAAGCGCACCCCATTCTTGATTTTCCGCAAGTCCATGGAAAATGGAAATGTAAGGAGAATAAATGAAAATGTTTTCGTTAGGGCAACGCGAATAGTGAAAAGACTTCAAGGTATCCGTTAGGGCTCTGCATTGATGGTGTTAACGGGTTTATTCATAAATTCGTTCGTGTGGCGCGAATGCTGAAAATCAACAGTTGCTTTTAGAATTCTATAAAGACGAAGGTGCAAACAGTATCTCAATCCACTATTTTCTCTCTTGCTGTTATTCTGCCTAATTCATTTGCATCCTTAGCATCTTTACTGTGAGCTTTATACTTTGTGTTTTCGAAGGCTCTTATTATTGTATAGCAAAATGGCCGCTAGGTTCTCCAGTTTTGACGGATTGAATGGCATTAAAACCACTCTGCAGAACCTCACAGATACTTCTCTACATTTTTACGACATGCATGATCTCCAAAAAAGACTGAAAGCAGAGCCAATTCACCCCATAACAGAGAAGCTTAGAGAAAGTGGTTTGATTGAAGCGACAGGGTTTCCAGTGGCCGTCCAAGCCCCAGAATTGATATACGAATGTATCAACCATTACAACCTGGACACCAGACAGATTATTCTGCCAAATGACACAGTGCTTCTATCTATTGATCATCAGACAGTGGTGAATTGCTTTTGGGTACCTGAGCAGGACGAATTCTCCAATTTAACAGTATCGCACGCGGTTTCTGAGTTTTCTACTAAAAAAATGGTGTGGAGGAGAGAAATTATGCAATCATGGTTTTAGAAGCCGCGCGGCGCTAAAGGTAAGATGCCAAAGACTCTTTTTGGATCAGACCTAATTAAGCCCAAAATTATTGATATTCTAGTACTCATTCATAGAATGAGAGGTGAAGTCAAAGCCCTAAATTTCATTGAGCATTACTTCTTCATAGTACAAGTAATATGATCAGATACACAATATGTTGATTGGGCTCAGGAGGTAAGTGAAATTCTGTCCAATGCCCTCCATGCCGCAAAGTTCTACAATACATTTTATATGTCTTCTTTCCTCATCTATATGCTGGCATCACTGCAAATATGGTTGGGCCTTCCGAGATTGGAAGATTTCCCAGATAATGTTAAATGCTACGAATTTTACCCATGTTTGCAATTACATAACAGCTATGGAGATTATGTCCGAGTGAATGATGCTTTCACTATGAGAATTTGCAGGGAATTGCAGGGGTGCCCAGAACGGAGATTCAGTCCAGAAGCGATGGAAGCCATTAGCCAGTTTGGGAATTTATTCATTCATTTCTCATCATTTTCTTACTTGCGCCTTGCAGCCTTTGATGGATTCCCCTTGAAGCTGCCAAGATATCCAAGTGATATGATTGTGCTGATTGAAATGGTGAGACAAGCAGTGCACGTGAACATGTTGAGTGCAAGCTTGAGGAAGAAAGGGTATGAATTCCCTATGAAGGTCGGGGATTTCAGTTGCGAATCCCGTTTGGATGCCAAGAACATGCTGAAAACATTTGAAACCAGATATCACCTGGAATCATATGGGGTGATCAGGCCTATGTTTGACCCCAAAGGCTATGCAAGAGATGTATTGCAGATTGGAA
>MU226988.1:345710-366834 GCA_018584345.1 Thuja plicata
TCCTCCTTGTAGAGGTCCTTCAAATCATCCATTCCTACACTTTGTAGTTGTATCTCTTGGATTGTGAGTACTCTCCTACTAAGAGCATCTGCAACCTTGTTGCTAACCCCCTTCTTATGCTTAATAATAAATGTATAAGCTTGCAATGATTCTACCCACTTCATGTGCCTCTGATTTAGTTTTTCTTTTCCATTTAGGAAACTTACGGCATGGTTATCAGTATAGACCACAAAATCCCCAGGTAATAGTTAGTGTCTCCACTTCTTTAAGGCTTGTACCATAGCATATAACTCCAAATCATAGGTGGAGCATTTTTGTTTTTTCTTATTCAACTTCTTAGAGAAGAAAGCCACAGGATGTCCTTCTTGGCTTAAGACTGCTCCAATAGCCAACTTGTTAGCATCACACTCTACCACAAAGAGTTGATTGAAGTTAGGAAACCTAAGAGTAGGTATCTCTGCATCCTTTTCTTTAGCATTTCAAATGCTTGGTTTGTTGCCACTGTCTATTCAAACTTACATTTGATTCCACCTTTTATGGTGTTAAGTATAGGGGCACACACATGACTAAAATTTCTCACAAACTTCCTATAGTAGGAGGCCAACCCATGGAAACTCCTAACATCCCCTATGGACCTAGGTGTAGGCCACTCCAAAATGGACTTAACTTTATCAGGGTCCATTTTCATACATCCATTAGCAACCACAAAACCAAGGTAAACTAGTTCAGTTTTGAGAAACTCACACTTTTCTTGATTTATCATCAACTTCTCTTGATGTAGCTTCCTTAAGAACATCTCCAAATGCTTCAGGTGCTCCTCCTTGGAACTGCTAAAGATCAAAATATCATCAAGGTAAACTACTACAAACTCACCAATGAATTTTTCTAGCACTTCATTCATGAGCCTCATGAATGTGCTAGGTGCATTACTTAGGCCAAAGGGTATTACTAGCCACTCATACAGACCCTCATTGGTCCTAAAAGCTGTCTTCCACTCATCTCCTGGCCTCACTCTTATCTGATGATACCCTGACTTCAAGTCCACCTTAGAAAAGTAACAAGAACCTCCTAAATTGTCCATCAAATCTTCTATCCAGGGCATTGGGAACCTATATTTGATTGTCATCTTGTTTATAGCCCTGGAGTCCATACACATCCTCCATTTTCCATCCTTCTTAGGTGCAAGTACTGTTGGCACATCACATGGGCTCAAACTCTTCCTTATTAACCCCTTGTCCAACAAATCTTGAATCTATTTTGCTATCTCTGCATTCTGACTTGGTGTCATCTTATATGCTGCTTTGTTAGGAAAAATTTCTCTAGGAATGAGGTCAATCTGATGACTCACTTCCCTCATAGGTGGTAATGCACTTGGTAAACCAATATCTAATATGTCATGGTACTTCTCCAGCAATGTTTATATCTCTGGTGGCAAACTAATTTTCTCCTTAATTTCCTCCTTTGGTTTTACCACTATTGTACAACAGACTCCTTTCTCCTTCTTCATGGCCTTTAGAAACTCCTTCCCACTCAATAACATCACACTTGTCCCCACATGCTTCTCTTCATTGGGTTCTTGCAATGGATCCATTTGGAACTTCTTTCCTAGCTTGGTGATGACATAATTGTTCTTCTCTCCATCATGTATTGCTTTGACATCATACTGCCATGGACGTCCTAGGAGTAGATGACATGCATCTATAGGAAGTATGTCACATAGGACCTTGTCATTATACTCTCCAATCTCAAACTCTACAAAGGTTTGTTCATCTACGACTATTTATTGACCCTTATTCAACCATAAAGCCTTATAGGGTGTGGTGTGATGTATCCTTCTCAACTTCAATTTCTCCACCATCTTTGTGGAGACTATGTTCTTAGTGGATCCAGAGTCCACTATCACTTTGCAAATCTTCCCATGAGACCTACATTGTTTTAAACAAGTTCTTCCTCTGTGGTGGCTCTATAGTGCTAGGCACTTTCAACAAGGTTATCCTTAACATCAAGTTCTCTCCATCCAATACTGGCCCTACCTTGGAGATGGGAGAAGTAACACTTTGATTGTCATCCTCTTGTACCAATCGATTCCTTCTATCCCCCATTGAAGATGAGGAAGTCTTTTCAGGACACCTGCCCATTGTGTGATACACTTGGTTGCAGTTATAGCATCTGCCAGTGAAGACTGAATTAGATCTTCCTTGGGGTTGGAACCTACCTCTTGGTGGTCCTCTACCTCTGTATCCTCCCCTTTGGAAATATCCTCTATACTGGTTTCCTCCACTACTCTCCATAGACTGATTGTCTTCTTGTCTATTAGAATTCTGTCCTCTACCAAAGTTACCCCTGCCTCTCTTAAAACCTCTATTATTTCTGCCACCTCTTCCTCTTTGATGGAAGTCATTCCTTCTTCTAGCCTTGTCCTCTTCTCTTAAGGCCAATTGGAAACATGTGTGCATACTGTCAGTAGCCATCATGTTGATCTCATCTTGTATCCCTTGCCTTAGCCCATTAAGGTACCTGGCTACCTTCTCCATTTCATCTTCTTGTCTCCTAGCCCTTAGGCTTAGTTTATGGAACTCCTCTGTGTAGGTACTCACTGAAACTTCTTTTTTAATTAGATTATGGAGATTTTGATATATTTGGATTTCATAATCAATAGGCAAGAATTGTGCCCTCAACCTAATTTTCATCCTCTCCCAAGAAACAATCATTTTCTTTCCACTTCTTAACCTCTCATCCTGCATCATGTTCAACCACACCAATGCAGATCCTTTGAGTCTAGCCTTAGCATAACTGACTCTCTTCTCCTTTGAGAATTCTTTGTAATCAAATTGGTTGTCAATGGCTTCAAGCCAATCCAACAACTCTTCTCCATTTAGGCTTCCAAAGTAATATGGCATGTGTTCCATGCTATCCTTGTTTAAGGACTTGAAGGCATCTAAGAATACCTTTTGTTCTTTTTCCATCTCAGGTTCTTTCCCTTTGTTTGATGATTCTTTTGTCTGAATTTCATCTCCATCATTTTCATCTCCACATTCTATGATCTTCTTTTTTCCCTTTGTCTCGGACACACTAGCCTTCTCCAAGAGACCCTGTACAAATTCCACTATGGGATCCCTACTCATTGCCTTAGTAGGCATGCTGTCAACCTCTTGACTCTCCTTCCCTTAAGATATACACAATATTCAAGATATTATAGCTCTGATACCACTTTGATGCAGAGGGTTTGATACTCTAGGCTTTTCTCCACTCCAAGTTTCTTAAATGACTAACTCAACCAGGTATGTGAAGGATCATGGTATGCCAAAAAGTGGCGATGTGAAAAAGAAGTCCTGATTGGTAGACCGATTGAAAAATATCTATAACTTTCAAATGGTATAACATTTTTTAAATTTGAAACATGTGTCACATTCTATGCTTCACCTACTATAAGAAAAAAAGAAAAACAATTCAATTTGATTAAGTTTAGACTAGGTTAAGGTGGTCAGACACAGGATTTTTTATATTCTGGAAAAGTTGTAGAAGAAAAATCATAATTAATTATTTACTTAGAAAAAAATTACAAAAAAATATATGTCACATCCGGACATGAGCCTACTACTTATATCTAGAATATAGTAAAAAATATTATCATTTGATTGTGTTTAAGGTGGTCAGACATACACCTACTTCATATCTTTTTAGTCTTGATTGATAGACTGATTGAAAAATACCTATAGCTTTCAAAAAGTATAATATTTTTGAAATCCTAAACACGAGTCACATTCTATGCTTTTCCTACTACAATAAAAAATTAAAAATTTTCAATTTGAAGAAGTTTAGATTAAGTTAAGGTGGTCAGACACAAAATTTTTTATATTCTGGAAAAGTTGTAGTAGAAAAATCATAATTAATTATTTACTGAATAAAAAAATTACAAAACAATATGCATCACATCCAAACATGAGTCTACTACTTATATCTATAATCTTGTCAAAAATTATTATCATCTTATTGTGTTTAAGGTGGTCAGACATACACCTACTTCTTATCTTTTTCCTGAAATTTTCATACTACTTCATATAAATTTGAAATTTCACCATATAGAATTTTTTTCTTTTTTAAATGGCTTGTAAAAAATAAAATAAATTCAATCTTCTATAAATTCTCTTTTTACAAATTTTTTATATAACATTAATAAGTTGTTCAAATTTTTACGTCAACTTTCCTAAACCTGATTTTCTAAATTTTCATTGCCACTTAATGGCCTGGTTTGGCATACCATGATCCTGCACATACCCAGCCATCCAATGGTTTTTCTTTGCTGGATCTTCCATATTTTTGGACCTCCAAGATCCTCTCTACCAACTTCTCCTCCAAGGTATAGCTGGCACTTTGAAGACTCCAAGATTTCTAGGCCTAACTAGTCCAACTAGTGAACCAAAAGCCTAGTTTTTCCACTAGAACTACACCTAGAATGACAATCCTCTGCCTAGGATCCTCCCACACATTCACCAAGAATCTAAAAACCCTTCTTGACCCATTCTACATCATTCTTCAATCATCCCAATACATCAAGGCACTTTACCAATCCAATTGGTCACTATTTCACTAGGAGGCCTAATTGCCTAATTCCTAGTAGGTCCATTTCCACCGAATTTGGCCAATTGATCACAAAATCTCCAAGTGACTCCACAAAAAAACTTGAAAATATTCAAGACATCACCCAACCCTGTTAGAATCCAAAACCCTGACCTCTGGAAGCACCCAAAACCCAACTTTGTTGTAGGCCCTAGATTATAGCCTATTAACTAGGCCTCTGGACCAGTCAACATGAATAATTGACAAACTTGTCTCCAACCTTTGATTCACCTCCTTTAACCTTCAAATCCTTTTAGGAGACTATCTAGTGCTTCTAGAAATGACACTAAGTCTTCCCCAAAAGGTCATGGGTGCTCAATCAAATTTGTTCTTCTCCCTATCCTGGCTCACCTGGTTTCACTAGTCAGCCATAGGGCTTCACTTCTGGCCTGTGAAATCCATTGAAACAACCAAAAAAAAAACCAAAACCCTATCTACATACCCTAACCCTACTTCCCCCATGGTTTCAGACAATTCCACTGAAGGGATTTTAGGTTAGAGCCATTTTTAACTAGGTAGCACTGCTTTTGTCTCTGTCAGACCAGTGACCTTCAAAAACTTGAAAATTAACACCTACTGAACTTCAAAACAAAATACCTATTACATATGGACGTTGAAAGAAAACACTAAACTAACATGGAGCCCGACCACCTATGCCAATCCGTACACAGTCGTACACTAGCAAGGAAACAATGTAGATTACACAAAAATGGATATAGTCATCCGTACAAGGGTGTCAGAATTAAGTGTCTCAATCCAAAATCTCATTAACCTTTCCAAAACATCGATTCCATGCTCATATACCAAGCATGAGTAGTTACAATCAGTTCTAACTACATTTTTTTGTTTCTTGCAAAAGTTGCTCGAGCAACTTTTTATATTTGGATGCATTTTGACTTTCCTTGTCAACTCCATAATTGATGTTGACTCCTAAGACCCTAAATAGGATATGTAGCATCCTAAAACATACCTCTAACCCATGTTTCACTAAAATGGAAATTTTTCACAATTTGAAGCCAAAATGACCCAAAACACCTAATGTGCACTAAGGCCCTTACAAACATGAAGTTAAACTAACATTGCTTCCAACCTTTTGGAACTTATGCTAACACACACACAAACTCCTAATCCAACCCTAAACAACATAAAAACATCAAACAGGGAGGTTCCCTGCACCATTTAACTAACTGAATTCGAAGTTTGTGCAGGAGATGCGGCGGAAGAGCATAGACAAGCGAGCCAAAAGTCTGACGGTCTGGGCGAGTGAGCTGGAACTAAATCCAGAGATCATCCCAAGAGCGGAGACTCATGGTAGCTCTGGAAAAAAAATCCTTGGGCATTTGAATTCCTCATTTGTGAAAACAAAGAGCACTAATCCCCTAGATTCTGGCCAGAGGAAACCCTTGTTGCGTGAAAAGCGAGGACCACCAAATATTCTATTGATTGAAAGAAAGCCCATCCTAGAAGCCATTGCTGACCCAGTGAAGCCAAGGTTTGATAGCTTCCTAGGCTCTCCAAATAATTTTGGCAACGAAAGTACCTTGGATTTGAACAAGGTGTTTCATAAACAAGAGGGTTTGAAAGCCAATACCTTTCCAAGCCGATTTGTGTAGAGGAAACCCATAAGAAATGCAATGGTGAAGCAAGAATTTATAGGCCTCAGTGCCTGTGAGACAACACACGATCCATTTTGCACAAAGGGCCAGGCCCTGCTTCTGGGTATCAAGTAAGCCAAACCCACCAGAGGTCTTGGGGAGACAAAAAAATTCCCAAGCAACTTTGTGAAAACCATTGTGATCAGCACCAGAGGCCCAAAGAAAATACCTCAACAATTTTTTGAGCTTCGTGTAGGAAGCCTTTGAAGGGACCTAATAGGAAGAATAGTAAACATGAGTAGTAGCCAAAACCTTGGAGCAGATCTGAAATTTTCCAGCGAGCGAGAGCGGCTTGGTAATCCAATAGGTAATCTTTTTTTCAATTTTAGCTAGCACTACATTCCATAATTTAGTAGAAGTATCTTGAAACGTAAAAGGAATACCAAGGAAGCAAAAAATTTCCCCATGCTAAATCTTGGACCAACCAAACTGGGAAAACCAGGGCGGGTCAGGAAGGGAAGACTGCCTGTAGCACAAGGTTTTATGTCATTGAATGGACGAGCCCAAGGCTAGACAGAAAGTGTCTAAACACTGCAAGGCTGCCTTGATATTTTCTTCATCCTCTATAAGAGTGATAAAAGAATCATCAGCAAAATGGTCGTTAACCAGTTGTTGTGTGGTATTGGGAAGAGAAATCCCATGAACACTGCCCAGAGAAATTGAATGAGGTAACAAATAGCCAAAACCATCGGCAACCATAACATATAAGGCAGGAGAAAGAGGACATCCTTTCCATATGGATCTGTAGAGCCCAAACATGGAAGATTGCCTACCATTAATAGTGATGCAAGCAGAGGCATCCCTGAAAAGCATCTGCACAAATTGAAGAAATCTAGGGCCAAAACCCAGAGCATGAAGCATAGAAAGTATAAAAGGCCATTCAATATGATCATAAACTTTAGCAAAATCAATCTTAATAAAAAGGTCTTTCTGTTGTGACTTATGAGCCCATTCCATACCTTCCCAAACTACAATGATATTGTCCACAATATATCTAGACTTAATAAATCCAGTTTTCTCTGGTCGAACAATTTGAGGGAGGATGTGACAAATATTGAGAGCCAACACCTTAGCGATGATCTTGTATGAGACATTAAGCAAGGTAATAGGCCGCTAGTTGCAGATATCCTCAGGATCCCTAGGTTTAGGGATGAATTTAATGTTGCCTTGAATGATAATTTCTCCCAGGGACTGAGAGTGGTATACTTCAAGGTAGACCTGGTGTAAATTAGGACCGATGGCATCCCAGAGTGTTTTATAAAATTCACAAGGAAACCCATCACAACCTGGAGCTTTGTCATTAGCCATGGTGAAGACAACTACCTAGAGATCTTGCAAGGTAAGAGGCTGGTTACAAAAAGCTCGCTTGCAGGAGAAGATCCATGAGTGGCAAAAACTTGTTCAAAATGACAAACAAAGGCTTGCAGAACATCAGGAAGTTCACTGAGGAGGGTTTGACCCTCTTTGATCTTGGTTATGCCCACATTAATGTGGAGAGCATGGAGGGCTGCAAAAAACTGTTTGGAGGCCTGATCTCCGACCTTTAACTAGTGCAGTCTAGCCTTGATCAGATCACCTCTGGCAGCATAATTGTCTACAATTTTTTTTTTTTGCCGCAACTGGGCAAGGTGAAGCTGTAAACTCCGATTGAACAGATCAAGAACTAAGGTCTCTGTGGTAGAACAGAGAGCTTTGGTGTTGGCATCATAGGATTGATGACGGTAGACGACAAGCTGTCTACCATAAATGCGCAGAAAGTGTGCCGTATGCTAGATGACATCATTCCACCATTGAATCCATCCAGGTGACTGCGATTGCCAAGGCTTAAGGTTCCAAACCTGATGAATGTGGGCCATCATGGAAGTGTGATTAAGAACAAAGGTATTAAAAAAGAACTAAGTGGTGGGAGGGCGTGCCTTACCTGTCTGCCAAACAATATTAAATTGAATGGGGAAGTGATTTGACAAGTCACATCATCAAGAGGAGTAACCGGCAAGGCTTATTTTTTAGAAAAAGAGAAAAAAGATTGTGCCGTAATCATGGCACGATCAAGCTGTTTATGAATTCTATCAGAAGAAGCTCTAAAATTAGACCACGTGTGTCAAACATCCTCAGTTTGGCGGCAGCCAAGATTGGGATAAAAAAGGCCTAGTTTATTATGCATGTAGTACCAGGCTTCCTGTTCACCAGCTGTCGATTGAAAAGGCAAAATGCCATCTTTGTCAGAAGCCACCTCAACCATATTAAAGTCACCACAAAAAAGGCAAGTTTCAGGTGACAGAGAATCCGTAAGCCAACGCCAGAGATGAGATCTCTCAACAGCATCATTGGGAGCATAAACATTAACTATGCCAAAAGAATGATTCTCAATGATGAAAGTGGCCCAAACAGATCACTGCATGGGATCTGAACCATGATTGATTAAGAAAGAATGCCAACAAGGAGATAGGAGAGTAAAAACTCCACCTCGACCAGCTTCATGCTGAGAACAAAGAGCAAGGCTCTTCGGCCAAATAACTTTGCAAACATCATCAAGCAAAAGCACATAAATTTTAACTTCCTAGAGGCATAAAACATCCAGATGACTAACACGACGACAAATATCTCTAATAAAATACATTCTGGGTAGGTCTGTCAGCCCCCTAACATTCCATGAGATGTACTTCATTGAAAAATAGTGTCTTCCATACCATCATCTTCCCCAAGGGAGGAAAAACTATTTGATAAATAAGCATAGTTAGTCCCAGGAGGCTCCATGGAAATATTTCTATGTTTGTCAGACATACCCTCCTAAGAAGCCTCAGCACGCCCTTGAGGGGTGCGAGAACGGAAGAAGGTAGAGGGATTGGAAATCATGGAAGTTGCCTGAGGTGTGCGAACTCAAAGAGGGTTGCCACCAGAATCCAAAGTCTCTTTCCCCTACTCGCCAGGGTTTGAAATGATCTCAGCATGAGAGGAAATGTGAGGCACTACATGAGGTGGTGGCTGAGGAGTGGAAGTTGAAGCAACATGTTTAACCTGTTTGTTCTTGCAGCTGACTGTTACCCAGTTATCCTTCTCGGTGTCCTCCTTTTTACTAGTACCAACAGGCCGTTAACCAAAATTCTTAGAAGGAGGTTTGGGCTGAGGAACTACCAAAGGGCAGTCCTTGATCTTGTGCTCTGCAGATTGACAATGATAATAAGTGTTGGGAAGGTTGAGGTAAAGCACCTTCTGAGAAAAGATGGTGTCACCAACATGAATCTCAACAGTTTCTTTAAGATCTCAGGAGAAGTCAAATTTAATACAGAGCCTCTTTGGAGGCCGAGGATTGAAAAAATGACCATGCTCACTACAAATAACCCTGCCTAGCTTTTGTGCAATGGCATGCATGAAAGGCCAACAAGGTAGAGGAAGACTTGGAAACTCAACCAACATAGGGACTTTTAGTTTCTTGTCGTCAGAGACAGAAAAGTCTCGAGACGAACGCTAGAAAACTAAGAGGGGGGCCCTAATATTCCAGGGTCCTTTGGCAAAAATAGCATCCACATGAGTGGGATTGGAAAATAAAAACAAAAATAAACCTTTGGTGAGACTGTGAATGCCATCCAAACGGATTCCATGAGGAGTCCAAGCTTTCACTGCCCAATCCTTAATCATATTTTCAGGAGGGTTGCGACCCAGAAAGTAACCAATAAGAGTATGCGTTTCAAGCCAAGAATAAGCATCATCAAACACATGAATGGGAAAAACAATATCAAGCTGAGACATACCTCGTGGAACAGCTTGGGAACAAACTTGCGAGGTCTCTTGCTTGGAGGCGCCATTGTTATCCGTCACCAAAACAACACCAACATCAACTACTGGGCTAATGGTGGCTAGGGCCATAAATACTAAGCTTTTTCCCACAATAAATGTGGTTTGAAAGGACAGGAGGGATCAGAATAGCAACGTGACTGTAAACCCTAACAAAGAAAAATAACCAAGACATCAACTTGCAGAGCCTGTTGTTTATGTTTTTTGAAAATATATTGTTTATTTTTATTTGAAGAACAATTTTATTTTTTTATTAGGAAAATTTGGTTTGGTGACTACTTCCTTTATATTGACATGTAGAAAGAATATAAACTAAAGTCTTTATAATAAACCTCTATGAAAAGTTGGAGAAATATTGTATTTATGTAAAAAAACCTACATAAGTATACTTTCTATTAGGTTATAGTATTTGAATCAAATAGAAAATATATCTATATCATCCATTACCCCCTCTACCTTTTTAGAATATTGGTTATCAACTATAAAGACATAATCGACATAATTTGGAGCTGAATATTTGTAATTTCCTAGAGAAAAGATATGACATGATTTTCTTTCCTCTCAAATTGCTTCTTTCTTTTTACCATCAATATATAGAAAAGATATCTAAAGATCCATAAACACTACATTGCCAACCTAAAGAAAACCATTAACAAGAAAATAATAATAAAAAAAACTAAAAAAACAAACAAATAAAACAAAAACAAAAACTTGGTTAGACACGAGTATCTCCAAATTTTCACTCAAGCCCTAGTTATAATTTTATGACTATAAATTCATTCAAAAAATTTTACCAACTAATAATAGCTCAACGCACATATAAATTCATTCAAAATTTTCTACCATAGCTCAACAAACATAGAAAAAACATTTAAATCAATGACTTTCGTTGTCTATGCAACACGTGGGAGGTTTGAGAGTAGGAACAAGAAGTTAAATCAAACAAGATCAAGTGGAGCCTATTATGGGGAGTACATGGTTTCAGTAGGGATAGATTTGATGAGGCTGACGGATTATGAGATGATGATAGGGATGAGAAAGATGTTTTTTAGGGATGACGTTGAGTGTTCACTGCGCTCTCATGTCTAGATTAGGGCCCTCGTTAAAGATATCCAAAATAATTTTCATGGATCTCGAAAGAAAGAGACTGTGGGCAGCCTTGTTTAGGGTTACACATAACCCTAAACCTTCAACGACATAATAATCTTTCTAATTTTGTGAATAGTAAGTATGTTATCTTTGTTCCAAACCCCATAATTGATCAAAGTGTTTCTCTTATGGCTCATCATCTATTTCTCTTATGGCTCATTATCTATTTGGGAATTGGGAAGTGTATCGTTCTAAAATGTTAACACTTATAATTGGATTCTCTATTAGGCCCCAATTTAGTGATTTGAAGATTTAATGTTTGTTACGCTGGATCCTAGCTACCTATCTCCACTTAATCCCACATCTACCTCATCATTCAGACACCCAATCCAAATTTCAACACTTTTTCTTAGAAACATAGCATCAAAACTGTTATGTTCCCGCATAATTTGGTAACTCGCATAACGCGGTTTATTAATGGATATTAATGAAACACTAGAGATTGCGAGAGTTGGCATGAGAATTCTTATCTCAAGGATGCAACTAAGCTGGTGAATGATGGACAAGATGGAAATGAGCATCCTTCCATCACAACAAACAATTCTCATAAGGAGATAAAAAAAAAGGAAGGGAACCAGACGGAAAAAGTTCTTGTTGCATGTCTTGGGGCTGGTGGTCTATGACGGTATCAAAGGATGAACTAGCGGTTTAAGGAAGACACTATTTCTAGGAATGATATTCTCTCTTTTACAACATTGTTTCTAGATTTGATTGTGTAAGTATTTTTGCACTAACGTTTCAGATCACACTCTGTGATCCATCACCAGGATGAACATGAAAAATAGCTCAAGGAGTGATTTATTTACTCCTTATGCTCTCTTTCATCATGTTCATCCTTATGATGGATCACAGAAAGTTATCCGAAACATTGATACAAAAATATTTACACACTCGAATCCAAGAATGATATTCTCTTTTGTACACCTATCATAATATAGCCTTTTTAGTTTTTGGACCCTTTTAGCCGTTTCATTACAGGGTTTATACTTATGTCATGTAACTAGAAACTTTCTTCTTGTTTATCTAAAACACTAAGTTAGGGCCGACTACCTCAACTACCCTAGGTTGATAGCTGTCGGTGTTCTGATAAGGAATCGCATAAATTACTTCAACGTGCCTGTTCTCAAAAAAAAGTCTCTTTTGATAAGCACGCTATACCAATGAGATCCATGCCAGTTGTCAGACGTTGGTCGATGGAGACGAAATTTTTGGTGAAACGAAATGCTTTTCAAAATCAGACCACTATACAAGAAAGCGACATCTCATCAGTTATCACCATTCATCAATGCCATCCCCACAGAAAAACTCAGAGTTCGTTTGGTTGCACATCACTGCATTAATATGCTGCAACACTTTGGTGTTTGGAACATTTAATGTTAGAATCTTTACAGCCTGACCCAGCCAACGAAATCTTGAGGGCAGCTCACTGGTTTGGGTATAATAGCAGAGAGCCATTGTCTCTCACAAATCAAGCTTCTGATTTTCGTTTGCAGCAAAATGGCAGCAGTGCGAGTTCAATCTATTTCAGGAAGTGGGTTAGCATCAATACCAGCTGAATTTATCAGGCCTGTACACGAGAGGCCTGTTATTGATATTTCGATGGCCCAGCTTCTGAGTTCCCACTCATAGATCTGGCCGATTTACATGATCCCGGCCATCGTGGCGAAGAAATTAGGGCACAGATAGGAAGTGCGGCTCGTGAATGGGGAACTTTCCAAGTGGTTAATCATGGAATTTCTGAGCAACTCATCCAACGATTGCAGAGCGTGGGCAAGGAGTTCTTTGATCTTCCTCAAGAAGAGAAAGAGCGCTACGCCAATGATTCCTTGTCAGGCGTTATGGAGGGCTATGGTACCCGGATGGCTCGTAACCTGAATGGCAATAGGGAGTGGATTGACTACTTTTTCCATATGCTCTGGCCTCCTTCCAGTAGAAACCTTCTAGCCTAAGTGCCCTTCTTTTTACACGTAAGTATGCTGTGATATTGCAATCACGATTTAATTCATTGACTCATGTTTCATGAATAGTGATTCACAAAAATCCATTTTTTTATGAAAATGAATGAAACACTTAGTATTCATTGTATCTATGCGAGTATGCTTTTATATGTCTTATTTATGCTCTTAAAAAAGAGGTGGCAAGTTCAAATCTTAAGGGAGTAGAATATATACTCCTTTTTTGTAACATAATTAGGTGCTTCTTGTAAGGAGTACATGGTAGTCTTATTTTTCATTAAGTTATCTATAGAACTAAACATGGATCATCCGGTATTGTGGACTATATAATCCCCTTTCTTTTCTTTTTATTGATGATCTAGATTTCATCTCAAATAATACACTATAAGTTTCTCTGTGATTAGGTGGTTCATCTTGAATAACACTAAGAGATGAGTTATATTGAAGAGGGTAGTATGATTTAAGATGAGACACCTAAACATTTCAAAGTTTAGAGTGTGTTGATTAATTGAAAAAGATGGTATGATTTTAAATGAGCCATTTAAGTCATATATACTCTTTGTTTGTAGCATAATTGGGTGCTTCATGTAAGGAGTACAGGGTGGTCCTATATTTCTTTAAGTCAACTATAGACCCAAACATGGATGTGTCGTTATCGTGGACTATATAAGCTCCTTTCTTTTCTTTTTTATTGATGATCTAGATTTCAGCTCAAACAAGACACTACAAGTTTTGATTTGTCTAGGTGGTTCATCTTGAATCACACTGATAGATGGGTTCTATTGAAGAGGGTAGTATGGTTTTAGATGAGCCACCTAAACACGTGAAAGCATAGAGTGTGTTGTTTTATTAAAAAAGATAGTATGATTTCAGATGAGCACTCTAAACAAGTCAAAGCTTAGAGCGTGTTCTTTAATCTTGACTGTGAATTGATATACTTACTTTTAGTTATATTACAGAGAAGTGAATGATGAATATGGAAGAGCACTTTTGCAAGCGTTGAATAACATTCTTTCAGTCCTATCAATTTATCTTGGAGTAAAAGATGGTGGATTGAAAGAGGGATTTGGTGGTGAAGATTTAGAAATGGAGATGAAAATAAATTATTATCTGCCATGTCCCCAACCAGAGCTTGCTCTAGGAGTGGAAGCCCACACCGACATGAGTGCTATGACACTTCTTGTGTCCAATGAAGTTCAAGGACTTCAAGTTCACAAGGACAGTCATTGGGTTATTGTGGATTATGTTCCTAATGCTATCATTATTCATATTGGAGATCAATTGGAGGTTTGTATTGTAATTGTTGTTCACCGGTCCTTTCTTTTTTGATGAATATATTTAACAAGGAATATTAGCAAGAATAAGAACTACCAATAGCTACATGGAAGAAAAATTTAAATAACATTATCAAGAAATAAAAAGAAAAGTACTTACAAAAGGGCTAAAAGAGAACACACTCACTTTGTCAACTAAAATAGCCCTTGACATCAACCAACTCCTTTACTGTTTTGAAATAGCATAACTTTCTCTTTGATTTATTGAAGATGATTTTGTTAAATTTTGACATATATTATTATAATTGATGCAAATTTTGAGCAATGGAAAGTATAAGAGTGTCTTGCATAGAGGTGTGGTGAGCAAGGATAAAGTGAGAATGTCATGAGAAGTATTTTGCACTCCAAATAACAAAAAATTATTGGTCCAATGAAAGAGATGACTAATGAGGAGAACCGTCCATTGTTCAATACTAAAACTTATGAAGAATTCAAGCATCGAAAGATCAATAAGTTAGAGCAATAGAATTAGCAATCTCCTCATAAAACTGCAATGAATATGTCATTCAGTTTGATTAGTATTTTATTTATTTTATAAAATTAAAAATAAATGTGTTGAACTTTTGTTTGGTATATTTATTAATGAGTTTCAAAAAGTAATAGTCAATGACTACATTTTTATTAGGTTTTATGACTTTTCATAAGATATTTTATTTTTTAGTATATTTTAGTGTTAAACTAAAAGAAAATTAAGAATTTTTTTAAAAATTTCACTTTCTCCTATGTCCATTTCAAATAATTAAAGCTCAAGAATATCATGCATATCATCTTCCAAAGATGTAAATGTGCATTCAAATAATCAAGAATAAGGATAACACGTTACAAGATAATCAAGAAGCTAGTATGGTTTTTTTCTCAATATTATACAAATAAAGTGTGTATCAAATTTGAAATGCAACTTTGAATGGATAATTGTTTTTATCAAATTTTCTGGAGAGTTCAATTGAATACAATCCCTAACAATAGAGGACCACAAATTTGAAACCCATGGTAGTTCAACTTTAGATCATGTGACTCTTAAATCATTGCACTCCTTCAAGGGACTACACCACAAGATTCTAATTTCGTATAGTGCTTAACAAATAAAATTCATATTGCAAATGCCTAAGAAGGTGCATTATATGGCTACTTATCCCTATGTTCTTTCTATAGTGGTTTGGATTTTGGAAAATTGATTATGATTCTTTTAGGTGTACAATTCCAAAGTCCCCTAGATTGTCAATTAACTTGAATTAAGAAAAATATTATTTACTTTTAAAGCTAGAGAAAACATAGAGGTTATGCTAGAGGTAATTTCTTCAAGAAAACCCCTTAATTCATTACATAATAACATGGTTTTTGAATAAGAATACCTCAAGTACTAAGAAAACTCGTAGCACAATTTTCACCATCTTTGGAACTTTACATATATCACATTTAAAAACCTCATAGTATTTTTGGATAAGGGAATTTTCCACCATCTAGATTGATAAAATCTCAAATGATTAATGGGCCCTTGTGCCACCTCACTAAACTAGCACATTGGTGAGCTAGGGTGATCAAGAATATTAATTGATAAACTTCAACTTAAACTTTAAATGGGGTGCAAGGTAAATAAAAAATTGAAATAAATTTGACTACAATAATATATTTACATATTTTGACTACTACAAAAAGGAAGGAAAATTGTCATGACTAATTGTTTAGCTTTGTCATGTCACCAGCCTGGATGCTAGCATGAATCTAGGACTATAGCATGGGTAGATGATGATAGTACATTATGCATACACCCTATACAAAGATGGTTAAAATTTTGAAATAGGAGTATAAGTAAACAAAAAAGTACAAGAAAGGAATATAAGTAAACAGAAATCATGACTCGTCTAAGGGTAGGAAACAAAAAGTACAACCCAACTAAGAAAATTATTATAAACAAGGAAATAAGATGAGAAGAAATATTGTATATGGGAGGTAGAAGAATCCCAAGATATCTCACTACTTCCTTCAAATCATGCAAACAAATAAAAAGGAAAAAAATTGCAACCGTTTGAAGACCCGCCATAGTCAAGTCCCAATATTGGTGTTTCCACCTCCAAAAAAGCCAAATAGATAGATGGAAAAATTTGGTTATAGATAACTAATATTTGATAAATAATAAATGAAAATAAGTAAAATAAAAAAAATATGATCAAGATGCTTTGATACTCTTAAGTGTAATACAACGTGATGAGATAAATGAACTCCCCTTTGAAGCCACAAACCTAGAGCTTGGTGGGATGAAGGAAAGATAGTAATAAAGGTGGTGGATTTGAAATTTTGTACCAAGATGTTGTGAAATATGTGTAAGAACCAAGAGAGATTGAGGAATACTAAAAATGCTAAAAGATAAGTGAAAGATTTTTTAGAAGAACAAACGAAGGAAATTTGTGATGTTTGAAGAAAGTTGAATGATTCCTCACATAAATGTATTCTATGAAGAGGAATTAGGCTATATAAATAGTTTTTGTAACATGCCAACAACCACTTTGACATCTGTAGGTTTATGCAATGAGTGCATTCCACACATATATCTTTTTGGTGTGCATACATCCTATGCCAAACATGTTGTGTGTTCAACAATTCAGAAAAAAATGACAAACTCCGTGGAGGGACATGGAATTTTTAATTGTAATTTTGAATTTTGGTTGAGGTGGAGACAATATAGAATAATTAATTAAATGGGTTGTAATTTAATGACACTACGTGTTGGCTCCACTTTAGCGAGAACATCATACTTGAAGATGGAAGCTAATGTAGATAAAACTTACCTAAGGGTCTTTTGTCCACCTATGGTTACCCTCAAGGAAAATCCCTCAATTTTGTGAGATTAAATTTAACATGCAAGCTATTGGACACCTCTGGATGATAAGAGGGGAGACTTAATTAGCAAGAACAAAAATTAAAATTATTTTGTCATTCATCTTTAATAATTAAATTGAATCCAACTAGCCACCAATGAAATATATTGTAATGAACACACAAATTCACACTAGATTCACACAGAAAACCCGATACTAGAAAATCAACGACGAGAATTTAATCACTAATAAAGAGCATGTAGACTAAGGTACACTATCTTAGGCCAAGATACAAATCTGCACAAACAACCAAAAGATAACACAATTTTCCAGTAGGTACTGAGAAATGATGAAATGAAGAGATATAGGATATGGAAAAAAATTTATAAGTTGCCTGTGTGCACAAAATTTTACAACATATTTTTAACATTTCTCTCAATGATCTCCCTCTTTGGGATGAACCATTGGAGAATGATGTTGATTATTCTCTTGATATACATCTCTCCCATGAGAGTTCCTTGGTGTAAAAGGGTGATATTGTAGAGGAAGAGGGTGATATATTTCCTAATTCTGTAAATGACACTTCCCCTCCTATCCATTACATTAATCTTCCTTCTAGAAATGAAGTGTTAATGAGTTATATTTGTCTCTCTCATAAATTTTTTCACTAAAATACCTTAGAAGAAAATAATGATATCCTTGATGCTCATTCTCTTCCAAATGAATCTTTTGAAAATAAAGAAGCTAATCAAGTCAATACCATTCAAGATACCCCTAAAAAAACCAGCAACTGTTATAAAAGGTGCTACACAACCTGATTATCATGTAGTACTATATGCATTTAAAAATCCTCATGAGGATAATATCCTTGATATTCTCCCTTCTACAAATGTAACCTTAGCACATAAGAATCCTAATGAAGTAAACACTATTCATATGTAATCTCCACCTCCTTCCTCAATTATTTCTCCAATACTAATAAGCACACCATTAATTGGGGAACTTCAGACTTCACACCGACCTTCCATAGTAAAAACAAAATCCTTGAATTTGAGAACCAAACACTTTATTCTAACACATGTATGGATATTGATTGGGCCTCTTTAAATTTTAATCCAATTCCATCTAAGCATGACCCTTGTATTTTTTACCTTGATGATAGACATGGTATAGGATGTGCAAAACCAAGCATTGAGACACATAATAAATCTAAATCACACTTTTCCAAAGAAGCTCTAGGTTTCCAACCTTCCTATTTGTCCAATCAATCTATAAATTATTCTCCTAATTTATCATCACAATAAGCCAGTATTTTGTTTGATCTTTTCAATGCCAACTTAATTACTCTTTCTTTAAAAAATAAATGAAAAAATAGCAAACGAAAACAAGACAATTCTTCCATTTGTACGTATCATCAAATTTGTGGTCATAAGGCTAATGAATATTATGATTTGAAAGGTAAAATTCAAGAATTCATTGATTGTGGTATTGATTCAAATCACATGTAACAATGAATGACACCCTTGTCATGATCATTCTAAATAACATCTAAGTTCCTATTATGTATCTCCTCACTATGTGATATTGCTAGCCTATCTTTTTGGTGCTCATTGTCATTTAATTAGGTGGTCATATATTTTCCTGCACTTCAAATTTCTTTCCTCTGAGAGAGTCGTGGGGTTTGCGTTCTCAATGCCATTTATAGTAGTAAAATTTTATGTTTAAGATTAGGGAATGCATTCGCTAGGGTAAAAAAATAACTTACCTACTATAGGGCCTCATCTTTAGGAACTATAAATTTTAATTTTCCCTATTCCCTCCTAAGCCTATCATTGTCTATGAGGCCCCTCTCTCACATCCCCCCTAACCTATTTCCATTGTTGACAGGCTTGGCTAGACCAATAAAAAAGAAGTTAAGAACCCAGGGGCTAGTAGGTTGAATACCCCTAAAATTCAGAATCTTAATACAACTTCCCATGAGACCACCCCTAAGGGGAAATATTCATCCCTTTTAGCTTCCAAGAAGAAAGGA
This sequence comes from Thuja plicata, assembly GCA_018584345.1. Taxonomy (NCBI): domain Eukaryota; kingdom Viridiplantae; phylum Streptophyta; class Pinopsida; order Cupressales; family Cupressaceae; genus Thuja; species Thuja plicata. The sequence goes on from MU226988.1 coordinate 365,067, forward strand.
AAAAACCCTCCCCCTCCCTAAAAATCAAATTATTTATTCATGTGGTTAGCATGGATGTTGACGAGGAAGTGGAAGAGCAGTATAACACCCCTTGCGAATCTAATAGACTAGAAAATAGGTCTTCAAAATAAGGAATAAATATGCACATGGATTAAGATTCTAAAGAAGACACAACATAGAGGAATCATGTTGCTGATGAGAAAAATGAGAAAACCAATAACAAGGAGTATGATGTCACAATGACTTGTGACAGTGACATCTTGAATAATTCCACCTCTGGTACATCAACCCATATTGACAATTTCAAGGAGGAACCGCTTGAGCTATGTACCAACTTACCACCTCTTGAAGAGAAACCCATTTTGTTAACTTGGCTTCAGCCGCTAATTTGACATGCCTAAAGGATGAGGTGAATACTATCTGTATAGTTGGAAAATGGAAGCACTTCCATAGGAGACTAGTTTAGCCTTTTGAGTGAGTGGTTTGGGGTCATGAAAAGAACCTCTGAATGGGTTCCTGATCTTGACATGGCTTCCCCCTGACCTGCCTTTCTAACCTCCATTTCTTGACCTAAATTCTGCATTCTGGGTCTCTGACCTGTGATCCTGGGATCTGGGGACAGGGTTGACCTCCGAGGATAGGGTCAACCTCGGCCCTGCCCTAGAAAAGGGTTGACCTTGGCCTTGTCCTAGAACAGGGCCTACCTTGACCCTATCCTAGGGTCCAAATCCTAGGAACTTTTGGTTTCTGGGATGTCAGTCTTCACAAAAAGTCTATTCCCGCTTCTGGGTCGGCTATTTCGGGTTCCGAATCGGTTGATTCCTAAATTATATTTAATATTGGTCCTCTCCTAGGGGTAAAGGCTTAAATTATGATTTAATTATCCTATGTAGGCCTCCTTAGAAGATTGTGCCCTAGTTTCATATAAAAGGGAGCTTTCTTCTCTCATTTTCTCTAACCGTGATCAAGCAATTGAAGTCTTCTAATCAAGCATCAAGTATCCTTATGAAGTGACGTCCAAGCAAACAATTAAGAAATATTTGAAGCAAGCATCCATAACTCTCAAGTATCCATTTGCATGAAGGAGATCCATTGGAGGCCATTGAAGGATTCAAGGCAAAAAAGTGCCCTTTTGCTGATCTCTCAATCCATCTTCTTCCAAAGCCCTTGTCAAGTTCAAGAATCCATTCAAGACTTGGTGTTGTAGATCTACAAGAAAGAGATTGAAGACATCCTTCCATTCTACATTCCATGTTTTGAAGCATACTTGTGGATCCACGGATTTGAATCCGCCACAAGGACATTATAAGCAAGGTGAATTTGAGTTTTGCTTTGTTATTCTTTATGCAATTTTCAATTACATATATTAAGGTTAATTCCAAAACTGGGGTTTGACCAAGGCAAAACCCTTTCCCCCAAAAAACAAACATTTTTCTTGCAGGTACAAGTTCAGGACTGTAGATTCAAGGCCAGATCTGGATACCCTTTTTGGATTTCTTTTGGACCGTGCGAACAGGGACACTTTCAGAGTTGAGCAGATCGAGTTAGAAAAAGTGGTACAGGGTCAACTTTTTTCATAAGATGACATCGGAATGGAAAATGATTTCTGGGTTTTGTCTGTCTCTATGTTCCAGTTCGGTCTCAACTATCAGCATCTCCAGAAATAGTCTACAGATCTCAGAAAACAACAATCTTTGATCTGCCATTTTGTAAGGTTGGTACTTTCTCCTATTCTTTTCAATTACTGTCATTAATCATATTAATCAAT
>MU226988.1:372900-385051 GCA_018584345.1 Thuja plicata
AAAGAAAGAAGCATCTTATCTTCCCTTAATCACAATCACAATTGCAATATACAATCAATCAAATTCAATTAAGTGTAAAGTAGGGTTAAGGAAATCAACACAAATAACAATTAACAATTCAAACCCCCCTTAACCCAAAACTTTTTCATCTTTACACTATCAAATAGAGTGAGAAAGGTTGAAAGAAAGCTAGTTAGCATATCCAGATTTAGTCTTCAGGTTATGCACAACTCGACAACCTATATTTGCCTCATGGAGCATAATATCTTGGGTTAAGATGAGTAGGAAGAAGGTAACTATAAGAACTTGTTCAAATTCCTTACTAACAACTAATCCAATGTATTGCATCAATCGCGTTGTGATACCATATCCTCTCATAAGGTTTAATGAGGCCGGGATCATTGGCCCCTCTCAAAATGTGCTTTGTATTTCCGCTTTCAACCTCAGTGGCTCTTTGAATTCTTACTATTTATGCTACAACTTTGGTGTTACTAGTATGTTTCTATGTAGTTTTGTGTTTACTCTCCTTTCTTTGGTGGTACTTGCTACCATAGTGCTAACTTTCATGTGTATAGGTTGTTGATCTATTCATATGTTTCAAGTTGATAATAGCTATACTATAGGCTGGTTTTGATATTTATCCAAAGTTATTGTATTGTGATTGTATGCCCTTAGGCTTTTGTACTATAAGGGGTTAGAACCCTAATTTTTGTTGCTGATTATTATAAAAAACACAAACTAATAGATACTAAACTATGATTTATTCCTTTCAAATGACAATTCTTAAATGTTCATTTAAAAATCTCATATATCACATTTTTAATAATATTTTGATTAATATTTTAAATAAATATTGACATGATATAATATTAATTAGCCAATAGGCTTCCCTTGTGGTGTTTCTTGCAACTGGAATTTGACTCACACCAGGAAACCACTGCTGAAAAATGGTTTGCAAAAATTAGTTTACAATTTTCAGACAATGGTTTTGCAGGGATAAGGTACATCTCTGTGCAGACAAAGGACTCGAATTTAATGTTTTATGGTTTCTTCCAATCAAATAAATGTGAGATGACCGTCAATAAGGCCATCATGGAGGGAAAAATAGAGGACGACCGATTGGACAATGGTATGGGAGAAAATGTGTAGAAAGAAGGAAATAAAAATGACAGAGAAGAGAATGTGGAGGACAAAAATGAGAACGACAGAGAAGAAATTGCACATAAAGAAGACAGTGAAAATGGCGGAGAATAAAATGTGCAAGTGGAAGAGAACAAAAATCTGAAACAACAAAAGGCGTCTGAATTGTTTGCATGGATTCTTCAACATTTTTCCTGGCGGACTCGATCCCTCATACGTGGGGATGTGTCGATTGCTGGTTTACAGGAAGGCCTCTGCTGGATGCGATCAGCGTCAGGTACATTGTCTAAATAAACTTAATTGCAAATCATCTTCAGACGCCAGTTACCACCACCATTTACCATCTTCAGTTAGTAGTTTTGTCAGTCAACCTTTCACATTACCTCAAACACATGTATCGTGCAGGACTTCACCTATTTATTTCTCTTTTGCAGGGAGTAATCGCTATCTTTCATATAAGACTTTTTTATGCGCACACATTTTGAAAAATTAATTTTCAATCCGTTGAATAAAACAAAGAATGGAAAATGTCTGTCACCTGCACGCCAACCCAACCTACACGACACTGAACTTTGTAATGAATTTTAATAGGAACTCAGTGCGAAAGAGAGTACGAAAGGGAGGAAACAAACTTTATACAGGTTTCTTCATGTATACGTAAAGAATGTCGATTTCATTGAAAATTCACAAATACCGATTCGCTTAATCTTTGCCCCGCTTATTTCTTATATAAAGAAGACACTACTATTATCTTTGCAAGGAGAATAAATCGCATTAGAGCGACATTTTAAGTTGAAGCCGCTTAGAATTACGCATCAGTAAGCTACATAATTGCTTTTCATGCCTAATAAACTACATGTATTCGCAGTATTTTTAGTTTATTTCCTATTTTTAGATTGATGTTGTATCTTAGTTCACTCCTGTTCTCTACCTAATTATAAAAAATCAGTATATTAAACGGCTGTATCATCGAGCTTATGTGAGTGTGTTGATACATGTACCATGTTGCGCGGATTTTAGCCTTCAGTAATCTTTGTTTAGCTCTGCTGACCACAGCCTTAATGTGTTGCTAAATAGGCTCTAATATCTCTTTAAATTATGTACACATTCTTTAAGGAAAATAATTCAGTGCTTAATTTTATCTCTGTTGTTCGTAAGTTCAGAGCGGTTTTTTATTGAAGTTCTGTGATTGAATGTGATAAAATTTTATTTCTATGTTTTATCATCAAAGCTTTATAAAAATTTCCTTAACTTGATATCAATCTTTCCCATGCTTGTTCACGTCTCTTGTCATCCAATACAATTAAATTGAAATTTGTAGATGGAAAACTTCAGAATTTTGATAGGTAAAGCCGACATAAATTATGTTGTAAAATGTTCAACATTTTGTATGCAAGGCGGCCTCTTTGAAGTGTGGGCCGCAATATAAATCCTCTTCAGGTGGATGAAGATTTTCAATTGTGCCATCTATATTTCTTTCTTCCCATGTCTCGTATGAAATCAGGTTCAAAAAATGCGGTGAGTATTTTCCCAATATTGGGATAAATATGTGTTTCTTCGCGGGTTAATCAACAACATATCGCTGATAAATTGATCATGATGATGATTGGATGGATATTTAGAGTGTTATTTGAAGACTGTTGTGTTCCCAAAGATGTTGAAGGCCTTTCAGATCGAACGCTGGGTTTGGGAAAATATATCTATTAGGCAATTGTAAGTCTTGGAAATCTAAGTTGGAGACATAACTACTGAATATATAGATTTGAGCATTTGTCAAACCAAAAGCTATGACTATGAATTCAAAGTGTCAAAATGAAAAACTACATGTATATGTAGTTTAATGCATACCCTTCATATAGTTTAATGAATATCCTTCATATCTAGGGATATATAGTTCACTAAGATGTTGGGGGATAGATATTGCATGGGATGTAGGTGGTTTTTACATTTCTGTTAGATTTTCAATTTTATTTTGATAATCGCATTAATATGTATTTTGTTATAAAAAATCTAAAAGTATTGTTATAATGAATATGTTCTTTTATAGGTTCTATTATTCACGCGTTCTAATTTTTTGTGTGTTTCTTTGATTGAAGAGTCATTATAAAAAAATCTATGAGATTGGATAAGACTAATATAATTTTAAATATCTGTATGCTCAAAAGAATCCAATGTAAATTATACTATGCAAACCCTTTTTATATAACTGGCTAAATAATAGCTAATTTTTAAACCAACTTTTAAAAAAACAAAGAATAAATAATTCACCATATTTACGAGTCTTTATTAAATGAATAGGTATAATAAATGTATGTTTCTCTATTTTCTAATCCATAATAAAATCATCAACTACTCTATCTAGCAATAGCTACACAGTTGTCATATAAAATTTGCTTCTACTAAATCAAAAAATTGCATAAGAAGAATAATTCCATCATATGTAATAATATATTAAATAACATGAAATGTCTAGTGGACATATTGTAAAATTAACATATCTAAGCGTTCATACTTGACACACCAGTTTTGCACGAATTGAAGTAGTTCTTGACACTGATGAAACCTCAAAAAATATTATAAAAGTCTTTCGTTCCTAATTACCAAACAATATCCAAAAAATGGGAACTTGAAAGGTCAAAATTTTAAATCTCCTAAGTATCTTCTATAGTTGTGGCGCAATTAGAGCACTAAAACATAATTTTAAGGTCTAAATGAAGTATGTATAATGTTTGGAAAATTCTCTATAAAGAATATTATTCCTCTAGCTACCATAATTGTATCATATCAATGAAATTTTTTGGTTAAAAGGTTTTACAAACTTTCAAACAAATAAAAATGGTAAGTGTAAAACTAAACTCCCATGAACTTTTCTAGCATCTTCCATGATTTACACCAACATTGAGTGTTCGATCAAGGATTAAAAATGAAAGAAATCATGATTGCAAGGGATTCTTATTTGTTGTCATAATTTTATCCTCCAAAGTAAATATATATGCAAAATGTGGATCCACCTATAGGTCACATAAAACATTTGGAAAAGTTTCTTAATGACAAAGATTCATAGAATGTTATTTATACAAGGAACAATCTTCACGAAATTGTTGGAACTCATGTGATCAAAACATTAGCTAAAAGAAAAAGCTAGATTCTATGAAATGAGAAGTGGAATATAAAAACAATACGATCTCACCTCCATATTTTTTCTACATGAATTTACAGATACTACGGATTCTCATGGTCCTCTACCCTTAACTTCTATCTATTCTTTTAACATTAATTATAATATGTTTAAAATTTTAACTTCTATCTATTCATTTATCATTGATTATAACTTTTAAAAAAAAATTATACATGATGCCATTGCGTTTTATTCACCCACACAATGTTTTTAGTGAATGGGATCACCGTCTATGTGGAAAAAAAATTATTATTATAATTGTTCTTTTTTACTCTTTTATGAACATAAATAATGCACTTTCTTCCTTACTACAAACTCTTACTTTGAGCTTTGTAGTTGATTGCATCTTTTTTTTTGTATATGCACTTATTGGTAATATTTATGTTGTTGAATTTCTTAAATTCTTCTTTATATTTTATCTTATAGTAATCTTTATCACGCTAATAGAGATTTTAATAATGATGACATAACTTGATCGTTATCAATTGATTTGATTTGACTGAATACTTCGAAAGGAAGATGGAGACCTGTGAAGGCAAATTACTCTAGAATATTGGATAAAAATAGTGATAATTTTGACACTGGATTGCCATGCTCGAACCCTTTAGAAATGTAGATAGTTCTGTCAAATAAATAAATGAGATGGTGCGAAGCCATCATAAAATAATACAAAATCCCCTAAATCTGCATTGGCTTGCATTGCAAGTATCCACACATTATTGGACATGGATTTGACCGTTCTACAATAATCTGGAACCTCCAATCAACAGTTTGATTTTTTAAATTAAGGCTTCATTTCTCAATAATTGCCATTTGGTTTTCAAACTTTACCAAAAAGGAGAATAGGTAGTGAAATATTTGGTTTTGCAGAATGGATGAAAAGTCACTATTTTTGAGTGGCTCAATTGCAAGGTCGACAAAGAATATCAACTCAAAAATTGGCACCAAAATTTAAGGTTAGCCCAACTATCTATTCTCGTCGAAGCAAGTATTTTTCCATTTGTACATGCAGTGATCTACACTATCCATAGTGTTGTCTATGTTACTCTCATTGATTTCATGGTGTATGGCGAATTGGGGAAAGTAAATTGGAGATCACAGAAGTTTCCATCCACGCATTATTTCTCTGCTCATGTTACTTGTGTGTATTCTATTGTCATTAATGTCAGGAAGTAGTTGGACATACTGTGGCATGCAAAGTATTTGTAAATCAATACTACGACATGTAAATTATAAATATTATAATTGAAAATATAAACACAAACTAATATATCAATATGTTGACAATTAATTGAAAAATGAGAGTTCAAAAAAATTAACATTTATGTCTCAAACATCAATTAGTTATATTTCTAACATCACTTTTATCTTAAAAAAATAAAAATAAAATATAATAATATATTATCATTAAAATAACAAAAAATCTTGTTATTAAATAATAAATTAAATATAAAAATTATTTTAAAAATAACATAAAGAAAAATAAAAAAATAAATATTTTTATATAACATAAACATTATAAATTTTATTTGATTAATTAAATATATGTTTAGTTAATACGTAATTTAATTTTAATAATATTGACTTTCTCTAAAACTAATTTAATCTTAAAAATATTTAATATTTACGCTTCCAAAAGTAATATAATTGTTGCACAGTACAATTGTGATTGGACATGATATGATTGTGAGAGTTGCACGACAGACTATGACCATGGGCATAATATAGTGGATGGACTCCATAGGGAATTTGTCAGCTACATACCTAGTGCCAATTTGACAACAAACAACTCACCTTCTTTGCATACTGCAATTATTGGGAAAGCCTACCCATACCGTCCTATTATCGCAAATCCTTTTCTATTTTAATCGTGATGGATGATTTGGGTGTGTGAATTTATCTGATAGTGGGCATTCCAATGAATAATCAACGCATCTACGATTGTAGCTTTGGCATTCAGTGCCTAATTGTTTGTGTATTGAAGGTTGAGCTCAAGGATAAATATGTAGAGTTGTATGAAGTGAGAGATCAAAAGACTAGATTTGTGTTTGGGTGCAGGGGCAATTTTTTGTACACCACTCTGGTCTTTGATGCTCATGCCATGGTTTAACATTCCTATTTTGGCATTGCAAGTATGAAGGAAATTAATGAGGTTTGTAGATCTCTCACTTGCCCTGGGTTCAAAAAGGTTTTTTCCCGAAGTTTTCCCAAGTCAAAAAACTTGTGGGTAGTGGAGAGAGAAGAGAGGGAAAATGGAGAAGAAGCAATGAAGAAAGAAATTGAAATTCTAGAAGATGTGAGATGGAGATATCCTGGCACTTTATACCAAATTCATATGGGAAACCACCAATGATATTGCTTGAGCATAAGCTTACTTTAATGTGTTAGAGAAGAGTTTTCTCAATGGAAAAAATTATAAAAAAATGTCAGACAATCGCCAAGAAAATGAACTCAATAGTGATATTCAAAGATGACGCACTACCATTGGATGATGCAAATTAAATTTGAAGTTTAGATCTGTGCCTTTATAGATCACTTACGTGTAGCCTGACAACATGATATGAGTAACTTCGGAGAGAAACTTTCACTGACTAGTATAGTGGCTTCCATCTCACCAGCCTCTTTCTTCTCTTTAAAGCATTCATGTCTACCATATAATCGATATCCAATGTGGAGTTGAGAAGATTTTTCATTTAATCTTATTTTTCCTATTGACAATCGTACATGTCCTGCTGGATCCCTCAATCACTGACTAAATGACAAATAACCACATTAGTCTACCCATCATTTTCTCTATCAGCATGCTTTAGACTTAGACAATGTTGTAACTACCAAGTTGGCAAAACATATCAATGGTAGTCATTTAATCTTTATCTTTTACGACGATTGCAAGACCAAGAGATTTGTTGAGAGGCCAAATACTACCAGAATATTGAAAAGCGGGTAAATTTACTGTAAATGGATTGGTTTTTGTTCATGTCAGGAAATTATTCTTTCATAGGGCTTCATAATATATTTCCTGCAAAGTGTATCCATTTTTTTTTCATTGGCATCATTGGTAGCGCGTACGACCCAATTTTTCCAAAATATTGAGGTAAGTCATTTTCCATGGCTTCACTGATAATTTTTTTGGTAATTTGTACACAAGCGGATCGTCTTGTTTCGTTTAGGTCATTCTAAAACAATTCTCATGTCATCTTTAAATGAAGGCATTTGTTCCCTTGTTCTATGTTGGGTTGTATTCATATATGGGGGTCCCCTTCTACTAATCGAAAATGGATCTTATTCAAATTTAGTTTCTCTGATTATCTGGGAAATGAATAGCTTTGTTTTTAATTTTCCTTTTTTTTAACATGTACATTTGACATTATTTAAACAAGAAAGAATACAACTTTGCAATACAATGAATTACCAAAATCTTTAGATTTTGAAGTGAATAAACTCATTGCTCAAAATCTTCAATTTTCATCAACAATAGTTGTATAGGTTCTTCGTACTCAATAAGACAAGCTCATAAGCATGTTTAATAGCCACTACACCAAAGGATTAGCCTCCTCTCATTTTAGTGATGATGGGTGGATATATATTCTCCCTGATTAGCCTCCTCTCATTTCAGTGATGATGGGTGAATATATATTCTCCACGAAGAGTTATTAGTGACACTTCCTTTTATTTCGTAACGCTTCATTTATGCTTTCACATTAAACACCTATTGGTGTATCCCTTGCACCTCCTTTGGGTTCAAGTGCTAGTTATTCTAATGCTACCATATATTATCACATGTACTAGACCAATCAATGTATCCACCTAGTGGTGTAGAGTGTGGAGTCCAACCGATTTTTTGTTGTTAAATTTCTGTGTCTTTTACCTCTCCCAATTGTCTCTACATTTCTTCTTCAGACAATTTATGTCAAGAATGTAATATGCTACTATAAGTAAACATGAAAGATAGAGTTAATAAAACTGAGATTGCTATACTTTACCCATGGATGTAGCCATTAATAGTGAGCTGCGTAACTTCCTAAGTTGTGTGTTCTATATGCATTTATTTGTTTGCTTATATTTTGAATTTAATTATTTTTTTATTTTCTCTTGATTCTCAACAATTGGGTATTGGATCCAAGGAGAATCTGAAATAAAATTGTGAAAAAATTCAAGAAAGATGGAAAAGGCAAATAAATGAAGAATTGAAATGTTCCTGGAGTAAAACTTCAAAATGTGGAAATTAAAATGGAAGTGTCGCTGATTCAAAGAGATCAATTGTGAAAGAATATAAGAAAGATGGAAGAGGCAAATAAATAGGAAATTAATAATTTCTTGGGGAAAAACATCATAATGAAGAAATTGGGATCAATTTTGAAAAAAAATAGAAAAGATGGAAGATAAATGGAGAATTTTAAAATTCTAAGAGCAAAAATTCAGAATGTGAAATTGCAAATGAAAGTATTGTTGATTCAGAGAGATCTTTCAAACATGTTAGAAAATAAAGAAAAGAAACCAACCGCAATGACAGATAAAAAATGATAAAAGATGGAAAAAAATGATAGACGACCATAATTCTTTCCACTTCACAAATGCCCCCCTCCCCTAGAAGCATGTTAGCCATAGAGTTTACATTATGATGTGTTAGTTATATTATGTGTAGCCAGAGGCACTTAGTTACTACCAGGCGACAATTCGGAATCATTGCTGACGTTCTGTCACACCCCTTCAGGTTTATATAAGCAATGTACTTTCTCTTTGGAGATATGATATAGGAGAGTGACTATTGTAAATTTACTCATGTTATGAATGATTAATAAAGGTTATTGTATTCTCTGATCTATCTTATGTATTTGTATTTTTTGTACAACATCTATGCATCAGTAAACTAGGTTACCCCAGCGGGTAAACATTTGGCGTCGCTGCCTAGACGTACTTGGGAAGGCCAAAAAATAAATTGATGTGTTGATTATTGCCCTATGGAGAAGTGAGAAAATAATTCATGCCCAATCAATTGAATAAAAATAGAAAGAAGGAAATTGAGGAGGAATAAGCCGCTAGAAAATCTGTACTCGCACAACAGCAAGCCGAGCGAAGGGAGAGATATAGAAGCCACGCCGAAGGACTACCAAAGGGAGTAAGTGAAGGTGAAGGTCTGGAGGTATCCGACTGGGAGGTTGGTAGAAGTGACAAGGATCTCCTAGAGGGAAAAAGGAGCTTTTTCAGGTCCTTAAGCTTAACCCCACGGACAGAAGCAAGAGAAGCCCAAAGGAAGGAAAAAGAGGAAGCCGCATGGAGAGAGGCTCAGGATACCGCTGCCATCGTGAGTATCAGAGTGATCAAGGGGAGTGGGGATCACAGTAGCCCACCAGGCCTAGATAGTTCTAGTAGTTTGGGGACATCAAGTGGTATGGTACCAAACATTTCTAGGGTAGCACCGCTGACAGTACCATCCCAGCCTGTAACACAATCGGTGCTGCAAACACATTCGATGCCTAGAAAATTAAACATGGCAACCAACAAGGAGAAGTTTCCAAAATTCTATGGAGTTGGAAAGGAAGATCTAGTATGACATTGTCGTACGTGTGAGATAATCTGGTCTGCGAATGGAATTGTCGACCAGGTAGAATGGGTGAAATAGTTTCCTGACACACTCAAAGGGGTAGCCATCGACTGGTACTCCGATGTGGATAAAACAAAGGTGACCACTTGGGATGAACTTAAGAAATAATTCTAGAAGGAGTTTCCACTCCTGAGGGATGACAATGATGTTGGAGATTTACTTCTAGTAGCTAGTTGATTGTATGTTTGTTATTGATGACAACATATAATATACAACATTGTTCTGTATGTACTTATCAGAATAGTGATATTAACCCTTGCATGGTTATATTCATGTTGTTGATGCTTTGTTCATACACGTAGGATTAGATTTGATGTTTTAGTTAAGTTGTGTTGATCTGTATTGGCAGTTATAGTTTCTGGAGAGTATCTGTTCAGAGCTGACGTATTTACCATGTTTCTTGAGTTGTGCCTATCTTCAGGATACACGTGTGTATATTCATGATAAGTTATGAGTTAACCATGTTTGGTTAAGAGCGCCTATCATGTTTAATCAGGATCATGTTGTTTGAGATAATTTGGTGGAGCTGACTCAGTGAAGCGTCACATCTATTCAGTTCATGTTGCACAGTCTTAATCTGATTGCGTGGTTGATATGGCCAACTAAAGAAGTAGTGAAGGGACTCCTTGAGCCAACGAAGATCACATCCTTTGGAGAAGATACTTATAGTAGTTCATTTGATGAATGCCAAGTGTGAATGGGGTATGTGCAAGATCATGGTATGCCAAACAGGTCCTTAAGTGGCAATGAAAATACAAAAAATCAAGGTTAGGCAAGTTTACATAAAAATTTGAACAAGTTATCAATCTTATATCAAAAATATGTAATAAGAGAATATATAGAAAATTGAATTTAGTTTCTAATATACTAGCCCTTTTTTTAAAGAAAATTATTCTATATTGTAAAAATTTCAAATTTCAATGCGGTAGTATGAAAATTATAGGAAAAAGATAAGAAGTAGGTGTATGTCTGACCACCTTAAACATAATCAAATGATAATATTTTTTTACAAGATTCTATGTATAAGTATTAGACTCATGTCCGGATGTGACAAATATTTTTTTGTAATTTTTTTCCATGTAAATAATTAATTGTGATTTTTCTACTACAACTTTTCCAGAATATACAAAATCTCATGTCTGACCACCTTTATTGTAGTAGGTAAATCATAGAATGTGACTCATGTTTTTTATTTCAAAAATGTTATACCATTTGAAAGTTATAGTTATTTTTCAATCAGTCTGTCAACCAGGACTAAAAAGATAAGAAGTAGGTGTATGTCTGACCACCTTAAACAAAATCAAATAATAATATTTTTTTACAAGATTTTAGATATAAGTAGTAGACTCATGTCCGGATGTGACGTATATTTTTTGTAATTTTTTTCCATGTAAATAATTAATTATGATTTTTCTTCTAAAACTTTTCAAAAATATAAAAGCTCTCGTGTCTGACCACCTTAACTTAGTCTAAATTTCATCAAATTGAATTTTTTTTTCTTGTGGTAGGTGAAGCATAGAATGTGAAATATGTTGGATATTTAAAAAAATGTTATAGCATTTGAAATTTATAGTTGTTTTTGAATTAGTCTACCAATCAGTACTTCTTTTCACATCGCCACTTTTTGGCATACCATGATCCTGCACATACCCAATGATAAGAAAAGATACATAAAAGGTACAAACCAGAATATCAGGTGAGTTTCATTCATCAAGGATCTATGTGAAGAAGCAGTGGAAGATTTCATTACATTGGAACTGATCAAGACAAAAGGTCTACTCTATAGTTCATCATCAGATATAGTGCATATCTTTTCTACATAAGGTTGTAGCATTCACCATTGAAGTAGTGAGATTTTGGATAGTGAGTCCTCACCCTTAACAGGGTTATTTTTAAAAGACTCCTAACAGGGTCAGACCCTTAACCAGGTCACTATACTTATTGCATTGTAAAGAACAACTCCTAACAGGGTTGTAAGATCTTCTAACAGGGATTATTATAAACAAGTATAGTTCATTGTGAGTGCTAATTACCACTGGGTTTTTTACCATTTGGTTCCCCATAACCAAATTGGGGTTTTGTCTATTGTGTTATTGTTATACACTAAATTTGCGCCTCTGATCTCAAGCTCTCTTGGTCTTGATAATCCAGTATAACAAGGGAATCATCTCCAAGTTGTGGGACCTATGCTAACTGAGATGAGACCTCCAGGTTCTAGGCTGGTTCCT
>MU226988.1:428180-451028 GCA_018584345.1 Thuja plicata
TGGTTATATCCATCTCACAACCAATCCTTACGCCAATTTAAACGTTTCTTTTTCAAATGAAACGACTCCAAATGTGGCATTGCATAACCGCATCGAAAGAGTTTTGTAAAGCCAACAGATCACGATGTGGCCGGCGAGTTTCACCGCGGTCTTCACCATCTTCGTCAAACACATCACAACTAATGCCACGAGTGTTCTCACCAATTTCAATGGCGATGGTAGGGCCTTCATCATTGTTCCAAACAACATAAGCTTTCTAGCAAAGAGCTACGGCGGTTTCCTCCGCCTGTTTGACTCCTCCACAAATGGAAACACGTCTGAGTAGTTTGCAATCGAATTTGACACATTCCAGAATCAATTCGACCTTGAAAACAATCATGTGGGCATCGACATCCAGAGCATCACATCCAACATTACAGAAAATATGGGAAACCATGACATGGACATCAAGGCTGGGTGAGCTATACAAGAACGGTTCGACTATGATGGGTGGTCTAAATCTCTGCAAATCTATGCACACTATGCAAACAATACTTCGGGCTACGCGACTATTCTGAACCAGATAATGGAGCTCAAAAAAATGGTTCCCAGATTGGCATATGTGGGATTTTCTGCGGCAATGAATACAGAGAAAAAATGTTAGAGCAGTAGAGATGGCAATGAATAATATGATTTAATTCTGAGACGTACAAATTTTACATGGAAATCAATCCATTCTAAATTATGATCACAAAACTGCTTACCGACAGCCTGAAACATTTTCTCGCAACTATTTTCAGGTGTGAGACAACTTTCAGTTGTAAGCAACCCCACAAGGGAAGCCTATAGGCTAAATATATCTTAATTATTTATGATTTATAAATATTTCTATAATATGGAACAGTAGTCATTATTAGACTGAATATATGTAAATTTCATTTCTTTTAAAGTGATATTCTGAAAGATATTTTTACAAATATTAAATTCTCTAGAACTTTTGAAACATATTTATTAGAGAAAATATGAAATAGGTCATTAAAATCTTGAAAGGCATGTCATACTTATTTAGAAACATTCCCAATATATGTCCCTTAATTTCTAATGGCTTAATATTTTTAATATTTCTATAATAATATAAATTAAATGAAAACTAACAACTTCATAATAAAACCTCATCTGAATGGTTCAAATCGTAAGGGAATGACTAATTTATATGTACCCACCTGAAAGATATAACCCATAATGGTAACAAAAGTGTTAGGAACAGGTTTCACGTCAACCCAATTCCCTGGTTTGAAAAATGGGAGACTTCCACAACTATCTCCATAGAGAATACTAATAGAATTCCCCTCCATGTGAGGTCCAAGCCCAAACAATTCACAAGGAAACTCAAATCACACTTCGAACATACTCATACAGAACAAAGTCTTCTAATAGTTGAAGTTAGTTGCATAGCATTTTCTCACTCCCAAGCTTGCAAGAATTACATGGTGCACTTTCTTTGACAACTCCATCATCTCACAGGTGAATTCTTCCATGGTGTCACTCTTCCCAAGACATTTTAATTTTGGGAAAAATAAAAAAGACATAAAACAAAAAAATTGATAAGTAGGAGATATTTTTTATAGTGAACCAAATTATGATATAGCTATTGTGTAGCTTTAGAGTCAAACTCATTGAAAAAATGTTTCATGAGTAATATTGACATGAACCCATCTTTCATGAAAATGAAGAATATTGATTCAAAAGAACACATCTCTCATCAGAATGAAGGACACACTTAGCATTCATTAAATCTAGGTGATGTTCACGAGAGTAGTATTGGGATCAATGACTACATAAAAAGTGCAATGCTTCACTGTTGTGAACATCACCTTGATGTAATGAATGCAAAGTGTATCATTCGGTCTCATGAGTGAAGAGTTCTTGTAAATCACTATTTCTAAAACATAGATCAATTACTTTGAGTCAAAGACTACAAAATTGAATCTTGATAATAATAAAAAGTTCATGATAAAAAGAACAGAGAGACAAAATCCTACTTGAAAATTTGGTTGAACACACCACAAGATTGAGTCTTGGGGTGAATCAGTATTGAACAAACTTTAAAACTTTTGTATCACAACCACTAATCAATTATCTTTATCCAACTAACCATGAATGGAAGCTAATTCATTAAACACACAAACACAAGAGCACTAGAATTTTACATGGAAAACTAAATTTTGGAAAAAGTATGATTCCAATCACTCACAATATGAATAAATTTGAATACAAAGTTTTAGGTGAAATTCCAAGGAAGTATACTACTCGTGATTAGGAATTGTAGGCTAAGGCACACAATCTTAGAGAAAAATACATTGGACTTGCAAGAATAAGATGCAAGATCTTGGGAATAGATAGAAATTGTACAAGTTGCTTGAAGGACTCAATGTCTTATAGCATGAGTAGAGAATCGATGAATTAAAATAATGAAGGATCTCTCGATCTTGTCATCCATTCATTCCCACAAACTCTGCCAACTCTAAAAGATATTATCAATAAAGTGCATCAAAATTGATATTCACGCATATACTCTTCCACATTCACATAACATTCAATTCATATTAAATCCACATTCAATTAATACTCAACTCTAACATTGACATTCCTATATATCAACTTGATCAGCTAAACTGTCAAGTAAGGTTGCTCATTTATGGAAATAAGAAATATTTACACAATGTTGTACACTATGAGAACTTGCACTCAAGGTGGTACCCCCTAGGATATAAAGGAGACCTAAATAAATCATAAAATGCCTCCCATAATTGATTTAAATGAAGCACACACAACACAAAATCCTCTAAAAATGGCATCAAACATAACATATGGAAAAATATTAAAATGAATTAACCTTTTGGCCCAAAGATATTCTTTAATGTGCATAGATTAATGAGGATCTAAAGATGGCATTGCAAGACCAATAAGAACCTCCTAATTCAACTTTTAATGCATATCTAGACCAAAATATCACAATTTAATTAATACAACCCAATCCTCCTTAGCCAAAGAGCAATACAAAAAATGATGTTGAAAAAAAAACACCATATATTCAATTGTAGAGAAAACTAATACAATAATTCTAAATTGGAACACTATACAAACCTTCTAAATAGTTCCATAAAGTTGCACACCTAGAGAGACCAATGCAAAGGATTCTTCAAACTAGTCCTAACAGGTCATTTAAAAATCTCATACATCACATTTTTAATAATATGTTGATTATTTCAAATAAATATTGATATGCTATAATATTAATTTATTATAATACTATAATATATTATGACACCTACTATACTAATCAATGTATCCACCTAGTGGTAGTCCAACCGGTTTTTGTTCATTAAACTTCCTTTTCTTTTCCCTCTTCCAGTTGTCTCTTCATTTCTTCTTAAGACAATTTATGTGGAGAATGTAATATGATACTATAAGTAAACATGACAGATAGAGTTAGTAAAACTGAGACTACTCTACTTTACCCATGGATGTAGCCATTAATAGTGAGTTATGTAACTTCCTATGTTGTGTGTTCTCTATGCATGTATTTGATTGCTTAGATTTTGAATTTAATTATTTGTTTATCTACTCTTGATTCTCAACAATTGGGCATTAGAGCCAAGGAGAATCTGAAAGAGAATTGTCAAAAAAATCAAGAAAGATGGAAGAGGAAGATAAATGGAGAACTTAAATATGCTTGGAGAAAAGCTTCAGAATGTGGAAATTCAAATGGAAGCATTTTTTATTCAAAGAGATCAATTGTGAAAGAACTTAGGAAAGATAGAAGAGACAAATAAATAGAGAATTGAAAAATTCCCGGAGCAAAACATCAGAATGAGAAAATTGAGATCAATTTTGAAAAAATTCAGGAAAGATGGAAGAAACAAATAAATGGAGAACTCAAAAATTATAAGAGAAAAACTTCAAAATGTGAAATTGCAAATGAAAGTAGTGTTGATTCAGAAAGATCTTTCAATCACATTATAAAACAAAGAAAAGAAACCAACCGCAATGAATGAAAAAAAGTGACAATAAAAATGATAACAACCATAATTCTTTCCACTTCACAAATGACCCCCCTTCCCCTAGAAGCATTTGGGAAGGATTTCTTTAAAAAGATTGCAAAAGATTGCACTATGGAAAGTATGTAACATAGTGTTAAACGTTGTATAAGTGCATGTGATCATTGCTACAAAGGACGAAATGCACCTATCTCCCTTATTCATTGTTCATTTCCTTCAAAGATTTTTGTTTGTGATCAGTCTCTTTCTTTTTCTTTATGAGTTGGGACCTTTTTGAAGTGGACCTAGAGAATAAAAATGTTTCTTGTTGAATTAGAATTCACGCCAAAGTATCTGGGTGAAAGGCTCCTTGACAATAATGTTTGCATTGCTCACCTTCCTTGTCATTCATTTCCTTTTCAAGTGGTTTGTTTGTGATTGTCTGTATTTTCCTCTTTAGGAGAATTCGGTCATGTGTTTCAAGTGGATAGATGTGATGAATGTCTTTTCATACATGCATTTGTATATTTGAAACTACTTTTGGTCATTCATTGGTTCTTTAAAGTGCTCTCCACATCATACATTGATATTTGTATTGTGAGCTTAGTAGCTGATATCAAATAAAAAGTATTCACATATCCAAGATACCTAGATGTTTGAAAAGTATAGGGTGAATACCATACACAATCTCATGAAAAAAAATGCAATCTCTAAAGCCCAACTGATTCCCATACATGTCTATTGAAATTTCATATGAATAGAAAAAGACCAGATACTAACTATAGCACTTCATTATATTAAAGCAACATAAAAGATCAAAATTAATATAATATATCTTAATTATTTATGATTTATAAATATTTCTATAATTTGTAACAATAGTTTTTTATTGCTGGTAAAAACAGGTTTTATAGGGACCCGAAACCCCTTACAACCATTAAAAAAAGGAAATAGGCCATAAAACCACTAAACTGAAACAAGATTGAAGCCAAGCCCGCGAAACCCAAAAACCAACACACAAAACTAGAGATAAAAACTAGAAACTAGCTAAACCACCCAGCAACCGAAAACCAAAAAATAATCCAGCAAAAAAGGAGGGGAACAACAGTACCTAGGAAAATTCCAGAAGAGTGCCTTCTGCTTCCTCCTTAGCCTCAAACACCTTCTTGATGGAAGCATTGAATTCTGAGAGTTGCAAGATCCTGTCTTAGATTTTATTCTTTTTGGTAGAATGCGTGCACTTGCCCGGACATGCAACCTCCTTATCCTCTTTTTTGTCTTCAATCTTCACAATTGGAGAACCAATATCCAACTCTGATTTGATGGAGTTAAAGAACTCCATAGAAAAACCCATAAAAATGTTGTTATCCTTCATGTGCTTCTTTAGAGTGTTCTCTAGGATGTCAAATCTATCCCGTAGATTCTTCAAATTATTCTCATCCTCTTTGTCCTTATTTCCATCAATCTTGGCTAACCCAGAATCCAGTTTTCCTTGGATAAGATCCACTCTAGCAGAGAGGGAACAAAATCTGAGATGGAGGATTTTTATTTCCGTAAAGACCCATTTAATAAGATAAAATGAGTACATCAATATTGCCTTCGCACTTTCGAGAACTCCAAAAGGGGTTTCAATTTTGTCATCCATGTCATCTTGAAGGAGATGCACATTCCGTTCCTACATGCCAACCATTCTAGAAAAAGGAATATTCCTAGAACTAGAAGGGACATTACCCTTCTCAGTAGTGTCTAGACCAGGTGTATCATCCTCCTTCCTCACCGACTGCACCTCCATGACCACCTCGAGCTTCGGAGAAATGGGAACCTAATGATCTTTGGAGCTCGCATAGTTGATCAATATAGGAACTTTTTGACCACATACATCTGCCTCAATGTCTTCAGTGTCAATCCCTTTCTCCTTGGCGATATGGGAAAACACAGACTTGTCCTCTTCGTCGCCAGAAACACTCACCAAAATTGACGGGGACTCCTTACTCTTGTCTTTAGACTGGGAGTGGGGAATATAATTGGTTTCCTAATAACCATCAGCACTCTCGCCATCAGAGTCTGTATCCATACCTTTAATTTTTTCAAATTTTAATTTTTTAAAAGTCGGCTCTGCCATGTCATCCCCCACATGAATCCTTTTACCTGAGGCCTTAGCATAGCCAGAGTCTCTAGGAGAGAGAATAAGAGAGCTGCTAACCGCAATTTCCTTAACATGCTCAACAATAAGAAGAATGAGGCCCTCATGCAGAATGGGCTTGCTCTCTTTTTTCCTATGGTTGATAATACTATGATGGAGATAACATGTAACACTAGTTATTATTAGACTGAATATATGTAAATTTCATTTTTTTAAAGTGACATTCTCAAAAATATTTTAAAAAATGTTAAACTCTGTATAACTTTTCAAATTTATTTGTTAGAGAATATATGAAATAGGTCATTAAATTTGAGAAAGGTGTGTTTTACTTATTTAGAAACATTGGCAATATATGTCCCTTAATTTCTAATAGCTTAATATTTTTAAGATTTCTATAAAAATATAAATTAAATAAAACTAACAACTTCAACATAAAACTTCATGACAATGACTCAAATCCTAATGCATTGAATAATTTATATTGACCCACCTGAAAGCTATTGCCATTATGGCAATAGAGTGTTAGGAAAAGGTTTCACGTCAACCCAACTCCCTGCATTGACAAATTGGAGGCCGCCACAACCATCTCCATAAAGAATACTAATAGAACTCTCATTTTTGTGAGTTCCAAGAAAAATAGGATTCACAAGGCAAATCATATCACACTTCATACATACTCATACAAAACAGGGTCTTCTTATTGCCGAAGTTAGTTGCATAGTATTTTCTCACTCCCAAGCTTGCAAGAATTACATGGTGCACTTTCTTCGACAACTCCATCATCTCATAGGTGAATTCTTCCATGGTGTCACTGTTCCCACGACATTTCAATTTTGGAAAAAAAAAAAAAAAAAAAAGAGATGAAAATGAAAATTTAATAATTAGGAGATATTTTGTATAGCGAATCAAATTGTGATATTGTTATTGTGTAGCTTTAGATTCAAACTCATTGACAACATGTTTCATGAGTTATATTCACAAGAACCCATCTTTCATGAAAATGAAGAGTATTGATTCAAAAGAACACATCTCCCATTAGAGACGAGTTCTTGTAAATCACTATTTATAAAACATAGATAAATAGCTTTGAGTCAAAGACTACAAAATTGAATCTTGATAATAATAAAAAATTGCATGATAAAAAGAATAGAGAGGCAAACTCCTACTTGAAAAATTGGTTGAACACACCACAAGATTGAGAGTTGGGTGAATTAGTATTGAACAAACTTTAAAATTTTTCTATCACACTCCCTAATTGATTATCTTTATCCAACTAACCATGAATGAAAGCTAATGCATTGAACACACAAACACAAGAGCACCAGAGTTTTACATGGAAAATTGAATTTTGGAAAAAGTACGATCGTAATCAATCACAATATGAATAAACTTGAATACAATATTTTAGGCCAAAGTCCAGGGAAGCATACTGCTCCTGATTAGGACTTGTAGGCTAAGGCACACAATCTTAGGGAAATATACAACGGACTTGCAAGAATAAGATGCAAGATCTTAGGAAAAGATAAAAACTGTACAAGGTGCTCA
Source organism: Thuja plicata (assembly GCA_018584345.1). Taxonomy (NCBI): domain Eukaryota; kingdom Viridiplantae; phylum Streptophyta; class Pinopsida; order Cupressales; family Cupressaceae; genus Thuja; species Thuja plicata. Next base: position 435,888 of record MU226988.1, read on the forward strand.
AAGCACTCAATGTCTTCTAGCATGAATAGAGAATTGATGAATTAAAATAATGTAGGATCTCTTGATCTTTTCATCCATTCATTGTCACAAACTTTGCCAACTCTAAAAGATATTATCAATAATATTTATACTTAGAAAATATTTTAATAATGAGAACTTCCCTCACTACACTCCACTCCTTGTATTGTAGAATTTTTATTATCATTGATAAATATAGAAGATTTTATATGAAATTCTTGAAAATTTGAATATTTTTTGATAATTTATATTTTTCTTAAAATCCCAATTAAAGACATTCAAATGACCAATAGAATTAGAAGCAGCTAAACTCTATACAAAATAGCATTTTGTAGGGTTTCTAAAATCCTTAAAACATAACATATTTTTGTATAGTAACTGAATCTTCATGATCTACATCCCCTTGTTGTTAAACCACAAAAAATCAGATGAAAAAACATCCTATTTTGAATATTTACAAGTATTTTTTAATACCATTTTAACATCCTATTTTGAATATTTACAAGTTTTTTTCAATACCATTTTATATGGAGTTTAGCTACTGTCAAAGTCTAGGCCTGCCATCCAGTAATTATTCCAGACTCTGAACGCTCGTCTGTGTCTATGCATGCAACAAACGCCGTCCAATTGATGGGTTTCTATGGTCCATATGCATTTATTCTGGATAAGATCATTTCTGCAATCAATAAACGTTTATTGTGTTGTCAAGTAGATCAACTTCGAAGACAAATCGGATAACACCATCAACTATTGCGTGCATTTAATTGATGGTTTATTGTGTTGTCAAGTAGATCAACTTCAAAGACAAGTCGGATAACACCATTAACTATTGCGTGCATTTAATTGATGATTTATTGTGTTGTCAAGTAGATCAACTTCAAAGACAAGTCGGATAACACCATCAACTATTGCGTGCATTTAATTGATGGTTTATTGTGTTGTCAAGTAGATCAACTTCAAAGACAAGTCGGATAACACCATCAACTATTGCGTGCATTTAATTGATGATTTATTGTGTTGTCAAGTAGATCAATTTCAAAGACAAATTAGATAACACCATCAACTTTTACGTGCATTTAATTGATGGCCCACATTGGAGATCAAGTGGAAGTCATTCAGTTCTTTATATTCGCTTCTGTCTTCTGTTTTTCTCTGATTTTGCATATTACCTAACAAGCAATCTAGAATCGAATTCAAGTATGATGTAAAATGGGCAATATATCTTAAATATCTGAATTTAATTTTTTCTTAACAATGTCCATTTAGAGCTATACTATTTACTTAAGAATTATTTTATTCAGTTTATATTATTTATTTTTATATTATTTATTTTTATTTGGAGTACAATTTTTTTTTTTAGGAAAATATGGTCTTAGTGACCACATCCTTTATATTGACAGGTAGAAAAGTATAAACTGAAGTCTTCTAATATTGTATTTATGAAAAAATAATTACATAAATATATTTTTTATTAAGTTACGATATAGCATGATTTTCTTTCCTCTCTCAAATTGCTTGTTTCTTTTTATCATCAATCATCAATATATATATATATATATATAGAAAAGGCATCTAAAGATCTATAATGGCTACATTGCCAACCTAAAGAAAACCATTAACAAGAATAAAAAAAAAAACTTGATCCGACACGAATATCTGCAAAATTTCACTCAAAACCTTATTATAACTTTATGACTATAAATTCATTCAAATTTTTCTACCTCTAATAATAACTCAACACACATATATTCATTCAAAATTTTCTACCAAAGCTCAACAAACATATAAATTCATTCAAAATTTTCAACCATCTAATAATAGCTCAACAAACATAGAATAACATTTAAATCAATAACTTTCGTTGTCTATGCAGCACGTGGGAGGTTTGAGAGTAGGAAAAGTAGAATCCAACAATATCAAGTGGAGTTTATTATGGGGAATACATGGTTTCATTTGATGAGGCTGACGGATTATGAGATGATGATAGGGATGGGAAAGATGTTTTTTTAGGATGACGTTGAGTGTTCACTGCGCTCTCATGTCTAGATTAGGGCCCTCGTTAAATATATCCAAACTAATTTTCATGGATCGATATCCTAATTAGATGTTATTATCTCGAAAGAAAGAGACTGTGGGCAGCCTTGTTTAGGGTTACACATAACCCTAAACCTTCAACGGCATAATAATCTTTTCTAATTTTGTGAATAGTAAGTATGTTATCTTTGTTCCAAACCTCATAATTGATTAAAGTGTTTCTCTCATGGCTCATTATCTAGTTGGGAAGTGTATCGTTCTAAAATGTTAGCACTTATAATTGGGTTGTCTATTACGCCCCATTTTAGTGATTTGAAGATTTAATGTTTGTTACGCTTGATCCTAGCTACCTATCTCTACTTAATCTCACATCTACCTCATCATTCAGACACTCAATCCAAATTTCAACACTTTTCTTAGAAACATAGCATCAAAAATGTTATGTTCCCGCATAATTTGGAACTCGCATTATGCGGTTTCTGAATGGATATTAATGAAACACTAGAGATTGCAAGAATTGGCATGAGAATTCCTATCTCAAGGGTGCAACTAAGCTGATGAATGGTGGACAAGATGGAAATGAGCATCCCTCCATCACAACGAAGAATGCTCATTAGAAGATAAAAAAGACAAAGGAAGGGAGCCAGACGAAAAAAGTTCTTGTTGCATGTCTTGAGACTGGTGGTCTCTGACGGTATCAAAGGATAGCGGTTTAAGCAAGACACTAATTTTATGAATGATATTCTCTCTTTTACAACATTGTTTCTAGATTCAATTGTGTAAGTATTTTTGCATTAACATTTCAGATCACACTCAGTGATCCATCATCAGGATGAACATGAAAAATTGCATAAGGAGTGATTTATTTACTCTTATGCTCTCTTTCATCATGTTCATCCTGATGATAGATCATAGAAAGTTATCCGAAACATTGATGCAAAAATATTTACACAATCGAATCTAAGAATGATAATCTCTTTTATTCTATCTATCATAATATAGCCTTTTTTATTCTATCTATCATAATGTAGCCTTTTTTTTTTTTTTAAATAGTTTTTGGACCTTTTTAGCCGTTTCATTACAGGGTTTATATTTATGTCATGTAGCTAGAAACTTTCTTTTTGTTTATCTAAAACTCTAAGTTAGGGCCGACTACCTCAACTACCCTAGGTTGATAGCTATCGGTGGTCTGATAAGGAATGTCATAAATTACTTTGAAATTTTAATCACTTCAACGTGCCTGTTCTAAAAAAAAGTCTCTTTTGATAAGCACGCTATACCAATGAGATCCATGCCTGTTGTCAGACGTTGGTCGATGGAGACGAAGTTTTTGGTGAAACTAAATGCTTTTCAAAATCAGACCACTATATAAGAAAGCAACATCTCATCAGTTATCACCATACATCAATGCCATCCACACATAAAACTCAGAGTTAGTTTTCTTGCACATCACTACATTAATTTGCTGCAACACTTTGGTGGTTTGGAACATTTAATGTTATAATGTTTACAGCCTGACCCAGCTAATGAAGTCGTGTGGGCAGCTCACTGGTTTGGGTATAATAGCAGAAGACAGCCATTGTCTCTCACAAATCAAGCTTTTCATTTTCGTTTGCAGCAAAATGGCAGCAGTGCGAGTTCAATCTATTGCAGGAAGTGGGTTAACATCAATACCAGCTGAATTTATCAGGCCTGTAGACGAGAGGCCTGTTATTGATAATTCCGATGGCCCAGCTCCTCAGTTCCCACTCATAGATCTGACCGATTTAGATGATCCCGGCCATCGTGGCGAAGAAATTAGGGCACGGATAGGAAGTGCGGCTCGTCAATGGGGAATTTTCCAAGTGGTTAATCATGGAATATCTGAGCAACTCATCCAACGATTGCAGAGCGTGGGCAAGGAGTTCTTTGATCTTCCTCAAGAAGAGAAGGAGAGCTACGCCAATGATTCCTTGTCAGGCGTTATGGAGGGCTATGGTACCCGGATGGCTCGTAACCTGAATGGCAATAGGGAGTGGATTGACTACTTTTTCCATATGCTCTGGCCTCCTTCCAGTAGAAATCTTCGAGTCTGGCCTAAGCGCCCTTCTTCATACACGTAAGTATGCTCTGGTATTGCTATCAGATTCAACTGTGTAATGTTTTGAGTCAAATTCATTGACCTATGTTTCATAAGTAGTGGGAACTTATGTTTCAGGAATAGTGGTTCACAAGAACCCATCTTTTATGAAAATGAATGAGACACTTAGCATTCATTGTTTCTAGGTGAGTATGCTTTTATGTCTTACTTATGTTCTTAAGAAAAAGTAGCAAATTCAAATCTTAAGGGGGTATGATATATACTCCTCGTTTGTAATATAATTAAGTGCTTCTTGTAAGGACTACAAGGTAGTCTTATATTTCTTTAAGTCATCTATAGACCTAAATATGGATCGGCTGGTATTGTGGACTATGTAAGCTCCTTTATTTTCTTTGTATTGATGATCTAGATTTCATCTCAAACAATACACTATAAGTTTTGCTTGGTTTTGGTGGTTCATCTTGAATCACACTAATAGATGGGTTCTATTGAAGAGGATAGTATGATTTCAAGTGAGACAACTAAACATATCAAAGTTTAGAGTGTGTTGTTTTATTGAAAAAGATAGTATGATTTCAGATGAGCCATTTAAGTCATATATACTCTTTGTTTATAGAAAAATTAGGTGATTCATGTAAGGAGTACATGTAGTCCTATATTTCTTTAAGGCATCTATAGACCTAAACATGGATCTATCGGTGGCGTGGACTATGTAAGCTCCTTTCTTTTATTTTTTATTGATGATCTAGATTTCAGCTCAAACAAGACACTATAAGTTTTGATTTGTTTAGGTGGTTCATCTTGAATCACATTGATAGATGGGTTCTATTGAAGAGGGCAGTATGGTTTCCGATGAGCCACCTAAACATATGAAAGCTTAGAGTGTGTTGTTTTATTGAAAAAGATAGTATGATTTCAAACAAGCCATCTAAACAAGTCAAATCTTAGAGTGTGTTGTTTAATCTTGACTATGAATTGATATACTTACTTTTAGTTATATTACAGAGAAGTAAATGATGAATATGGAAGAGCACTTTTGCAAGTGTTGAATAAGGTTCTTTCAGTCCTATCAATTTATCTTGGAGTAAAAGAAGGTGGATTGAAAGAGGCACTTGGTGGTGAAGATTTAGAAATGGAGATGAAAATAAATTATTATCCGCCATGTCCCCAACCAGAGCTTGCTCTAGGAGTGGAAGCCCACACAGACATGAGTGCTATGACTCTTCTTGTGTCCAATGAAGTTCAAGGACTTCAAGTTCACAAGGACGGTCATTGGGTTACTGTGGATTATGTTCCTAATGCTATCATCGTTCATATTGGAGATCAATTGGAGGTTTGTATTGTAATTGGTGTTCACCACTCCTTTCTTTTTGGATGATATATATATATTTTTTAAATATTGGATAAGTATTATTAGGAAGAATAAGTACTACCAATAGCTACATGGAAGAGAAATTTAAAAAACACTATCAAGAAATAAAAAGAAAAGTAGCTACAAAAGGGCTAAAAAGACAAGAGACTCACTTTGTTAACTAAAATAGTCCTTGACATCAACCAACTTCTTTACTATTTTGAAATAGCATAACTTTCTCTTCGATTTATTGAAGATGGTTTTGTTAGATTTTGACTTATACTATTATAATTGTTGCAGATTTTGAGCAATGGAAAGTATAAGAGTGTCTTGCATAGAGGTGTGGTGAGCAAGGATAAAGTGAGAATGTCATGGGCAGTATTTTGCACTCCACCTAATAAAAAGGTTATTGGTCCAATGAAAGAGATGACTAATGAGGAGAACCCTCCATTGTTCAATACTAAGACTTATGAAGAATTCAAGCATCGAAAGATCAATAAGTTAGAGCAATAGAACTAGCAATCTCCTCATAAAAGTGCAGTGAATATGTCATTCACTTTGATTAGTATTTTATATATTTTATAAATAAAAATAAAAAAATTGTGTTGAACTTTTGTTTGCTATATTTATTAATGAGTTTTAAAAAGTAATAGTTAATGACTACATTTTTATTATGTTTTATGACTTGTCATAAGATATTTTATTTTTAAGTATATTTTTGTGTTAAACTAATAGAAAATTAAGGATTTTTTTTTAAAAGTTCACTTTCTCCGATGTCCATTTAAAATATTTAAAGCCCAAGAATATCATACATATCATCTTCCAAAGATGTAATGTGCATTGAAATAACCAAGCATAAGGATATAAGGTTTCAAGATTATCAAGAAGCTAGTATGGTTTTTTTTTTTCTCAATATTAACAAATAAAGTGTGTATCAAATTTGAAATACAAATTTGAATGAATAATTGTTTTTATCAAATTTTTGTGAGAGGTTTATTGAATACAATCCCTAACAATAGAGGACCACAAATTGGGCAACCCATGGTAGTTAACCTTTAGATCATGTGACACTTAAATTGTTGCACTCCTTCAAGGGCCTACACCACACACTTCTAATTTTTTTTATAGTGTATAACGAATCAAATTCATATTGTAATGCCTAAGAAGGTGCATGATATGGCTAGTTATCTCTATATTCTTTCTATAGTGGTTTGGATTTTGGAAAATTGATTATGATTGTTTAGGTATACAATTCCTAATTTCCCTAGATTATCAATTAACTTGAATTAAGCAAAATATTATTAACTCTTAAAGCTAGAGAGAACATAGAGGTTATGCTAGAGGTGATTTCTTCAAAAAAACCCTTAATTCATCACATAATAACATGTTTGTTGAATAATAATACCTCAAGTATTAAGAAAACTCGTAGCACAATTTTCACCATCTTTGGAACTTTACATATATTGCATTTAAAAACCTCATAGTATTTATAGAGAAGGGAATTTTCCACTGTCAAGATTGATAAAATCTGAAACGATTAATCGGCCCTTGTGCCACCTCACTAAACTAGCAGATTGGTGAGCTAGGGTGATCAAGAATATCAATTGATAAACTTCAACTTAAACTTTAAATGGAGTGCAAGGTAAATAGAAAAAAATTGAAATAATTTTGACTACACTAATAGATTTACATATTTTTACTACTACAAAAAGGAAAGACAACTGTCGAGACTAATTGATTGGCTCCAGGATCTCAGGGTGATCATGGAGCCAACGATGTAAATGTGCATTGAAATAATCAAGTATAATGATAGAATGTTGCAAGATAAACAAGATGATAGTATTATATTTTTTCTCAATATCAAACAATAAAGTGTGTATCAAATTTGAAATAGAAATCTGAATGAATAATTATTTGTATAAATTTTCGTGACAGGTTTACTGAATACAATCCCTAATAATAGAGGACCACAAATTGGGCAACCCATGGTAGTTAACCTCTAGATCATGTGACACTTAAATTATTGCACTCCTTCAAGGGCCTACACCACACACTTCTAATTTTTTATAGTGCATAACGGATAAAATTCATATTGCAAATGCCTTAGAAGGTGCATTATATGGCTAGTTATCCCTATGTTCTTCCTATAGTGGTTTGGATTTTTGAAAATTGATTATGATTGTTTGGGTATACAATTCCAAAGTTCCCTAGATTATCAATTAACTTGAATTAAGAACAATATTATTGACTCTTAAAGCTAGATAAAACATAGTGGTTATGCTAGAGGTAATTTCTTCAAGAAAAACTCTTAATTCATCACATACTAACATGGTTGTTGAATAAGAATACCTCAAGTATTAAGAAAACTCGTAGCACAACAGGGTATATAATAAAAAAAATTAATGGCTCTACCATTTTTGCCTAAAAAAAAGAAAATTCACCATCTTTGGAAATTTACATATATTGCATTTAAAAACCTCATAGTATTTGTGGAGAAGGGAATTTTCCACCATTAAGATTGATAAAATCTCAAATGATTAATTGGCCCTTGTGCCACCTCACTAAAGTAGCAGATTGGTAAGCTAGGGTGATCAAGAATATTAATTGATAAAATTCAACTTAAACTTTAAATGGAGTGCAAGGTAAATAGAAAAAAATTGAAATAGCTTTGACTACATTAATAGATTTACATATTTTGACTACTGCAAAAAGGAAAGAAAATTGTCAAGACTAATTGCTTGGCTCTGTGATCTCACCGTCCTGGATGCTAGCATGAATCTAGGACTATAGAATTGATACAGGATGACAGTGTAGGGTGCATACATCCTATACAAAGATCATTAAAATGTTGAAATAGGAATATAAGTGAACAAAAAGTAGAAGAAAGAAATACAAGTAAATAGAAAGCATTACTCGTTTAAGGGTAGGATTTAAAAAGTACAACCAAACTAAGAAAATGATTATAAAGAAGGAATTAAGATGAGAATAAAGATTGTAGAAAGGAGGTAGAAGCATCCCAAGATATCTCACTTCTTCCTTCAAATCATGCATACAAATAAAAAGGAAAAAATTTGCGGCTATTTGAAGACCTGCCATAGTCAAGTCCCAATATTGGTGTTTTGACCTCCACAAAAGCCAAAAAGATAGATGCAAAAAATCAGTGATAGATAACTAATATTTAATAAAGACAAAATGATAATAACTAAAATAAAAAAAAAATATGATCAAGATGCTTTGATACTCATAAGTGAAACAAGAAGTGATGAGATGAGTGAACTCCCCTATGAAGCCACAAAGATAGAGATTTGTGGGATGAAGGAAAGATAGTAATAACGGTGGTGGAGTTGAAATGTGGGGTGCCAAGATGTAGTGAAATATGTGCAAGAACAAAAAGAGGTTGAGGAAGAGTAAAAATTCTAAAAGATAAGTGAAAGAGTCTTTAGAAGAGCAAAGAAAGGAAATTTGTGATGTTTGAAGCAATTTTAATGATTGCTCACATCGGTGTATGTTGTGAAGAGGAATTAGGCTATATAAATAGATGTTGTAACATCCCAACAAAAAATTTCACATCTATAGGTTTGTGGAATGAGTGCATTCCACACAGATATATTTGTGGTGTGCATACGTCCTAAGCCAAACATGTTGTGTGTTCAGCAATTCAGACAAGAAAATGACAAAGTGGGTGGAGGGACATGGATTTTTACTTGGAATTTTGATTTTTGGTTAAGGTGGAGGCATTATTGAATAATTAATTAAATGGGGTGTTATTTAATGACACTGTGTGTTGGATCCACTTTAGCGAGCACATCATACTTGAATATGGAAGCTAAAGTAGCTAAAACATAACTAAGGATCTGTGTCGACCTATGGTTTCCCTCAAGGAAAATCCCTCAATTTTTGTGAGATTAAATCTAACATGCAAGATATTGGACACCTCTAGATGCTAAGAGGGGAGACTTAATTAACATGCACAAAAATTAAATGAATTTTGTCATACATATTTAATAATTAAATTGAATCCAACTAGCCATCAATGAAATATATTTTAATGAACACACAGACATTCACACTAGATTCACATCAAAAACCCAATCCTAGAAAAGCCACTATGAGAATATACTCACTGATAAAGAGCCTATAGACTAAGGAACACTATTTGAGGGTAAGATACAAATTTTCACAATCTTCTAGTAGGAACTGAGAAATGATGAAATGGAGAGATATAGGATATGGAAAAACTTATAATTTTCCCCTATGCGCAAAATTTTACAAGCACATTTTAATACAAGAACATATTTTTAACACTTCTTTCAAAGATATCCCTCTTTGGGATGAACCACTGGATAATTTGATGTTGATTATTTTCTTGATATGCATCTCTCTCATGACAGTCCCTTGGTGTAAGAGGATGATATTTTGGAGGAAGAGGGTGATATATTTCCTAATTCCCTAAATCACACTTCCTCTCCTATCCATTACACTAATCTTCCCTCTAGAGATAAAGCGTTAATGAGTTATGTGTGTCCCTCTCATGAATTTTTTCATGAAAATACCTTAGAAGAAAAGGATGATATCCTTGATGCTCTTTCTCTTCCAAATGAATATTTTGAGAGTAAAGAACCTAATCAAATCAATACCATTCAAGATACCCTAAAAAAAACCAGTGATTTTTGTAAAAGGTGCTACACAACCTGATTATCATGTAGTACCATAAACATATTAAAATCAACATGAGGATAATATCCTTGATGTTCTCCCTTCTAAAAATGTAACCTTAGCACATAAGGATCCTAATCAAGTCAACACTATTCATATGCAATCTCCACCTCCTTCAATTATTTCTCCAATACAAACAAGCACACCATCAACTCTTAAAGATAATGATTGGGGAACTTTAGACTTCACACTGACCTTCCATAGTAATAATAAAATCCTTGAATTTAAGAACCAAATAATTAATTCTAAAACATGTATGGATATGGATTGAGCCTCTTTAAATTTCATTCCAATTCCATCTAAGTGTGACCCTTGTATTTTTTACCTTGATGATGGACATGGTATAGGATGTGTGTAACCAAGCATTGAGACCCATGAAAAATCTAAAACACACTTTTCCAAAGAAGCTCTAGGTTTCCAACCTTCCCATTTGTATAATCAATCTATAAATTCTTTTGCTAATTTCTCATCAAAATAAGCCAACATTTTGTTTTATCTTTTAATGCCAACTTAATTACTCTTTCTTTAAAAAATAAATGAAAAAATAGCAAACAGGAACAAGACAATTCTTCCATTTGTATGTATCATAAATTTGTGGCCATAAGGGTAATGAATATTATGATTTGAAATGTAAAATTCAAGAATTCATTGATTGTAGTATGATTCAAATGAAATGTAACAATGAATCACACCCTTGTCATGATCATTCTAAATAACATCTAAGTTCCTATAATGTTTATCTTCACTATGTGATATTGCTAGCCTATCATTTGGGGGTTCATTGTCATTTAATTAGGTGGTCATTCATTTTCCTACACTTAAGATTTGCTTGCCTTGGAGCGAGTCATGGTGTTTGATTTGTCAACATCATTTATAGGAGTAAAATTCTATGCTTGAGATTAGGGAATGCATTCGCTAGGGTAAAACAACAACCTACCTACACTAGGGCCTCATCTTTCAGCTCTATAAATTTTAATTTTCCCTCTTCCCTCCTAAGCCTATCATTGTCTATGAGGCTTACCTCTCATAGTTCCCCCAACATGTTTCCATTATTGACATGCCTAGCCAGACCAATAAAAAAGGCATTAAGAGCCTAGGGGCTAGTAGGTTGAATACCCCTGAAATTCAAAATCTTGATATTGTTGCCCATGAAACTACCACAAAGGGGAAAGATTATTCAGTCTTTTCTTCCAAGAGGATAGGAAAAAACCCTCCCCCCTTCCTAAAAATCACTCTTTGTCCAGGTGGTTAGCGTGGATGTTGACAAGGAAGTGGAAGAGGAGCATAACACCCCTGCGAATCTAATAGACTAGCAAATAGGTCTTCAAAAAAAGGAAAAAATATGCTTGTGAGTTATGATTCTTAAGAAGACACAACACAAGGGAACCATGTGATGCTGATGAGGGAAATGAGAAAACCAATAAAAAGGAGGATGATGTCAAAAAGATTGATGACAGTGGCATCTTGGATAATTCCACCTCTGGTAGTTCATCCCATAGTGACAATGTCAAGGAGGAACCTCTTGAGCTTACCGCCTCTTGAGGAGAAACCCATCTTGTTAACATGGCTTCAGTCGCTAATTTGACATGCCTATAGAATGAGGTGAATACTATCAAGTATAGAGTGAGGAAGGTATAAAGGATGCTAGTAAGCATATTCAGATTTAGTCTTTGGGTTATGCACAACTCGACAACCTATATTTTCCTTATGGAGCGTAAGATCTTGGGTAAAGATGAGTAGGAGGAAGGTAACTATAAGAACTTGTCCAAATTCGTTACTGATGACTAATCCAAAGTATTGCATCAATCAGGTTGTGATATCATATCCTCTCATAAGGTTTAATGGGCCCCGGATCATTTGCCCCTCTTGAAATGTGCTTTATATTTCTGCTTTCAACCCGAGTGGCTCTTTGAATTCTGGTTGTTTATGCTACAACTTTGTCTATACTAGTATATTTCTACATAGTTTTTGTGTTTACTCTCCTTTCTCTGGTGGTACTTGCTACAAAAGTGCTAACTTTCATGTGTATAGGTTGGTGATCTATAAATATTTTTTGTTGTTAATAGCTCTATTATAGGCTGGTTTTGATATTTATCCAAAGTTATTTTGTTGTGATTGTACGCCCTTAGACTTTTGTACTGTAAGGGGTTGGCACCCTAGTTTTTGTTGCTGATTAATATCAAAAACACAAATTAATAGGTACTAAAATATGATTTATTCCTTTCAAATGACAATTCTTAAATGTTCATTTAAAACTCTCATATATCACACTTTTAATAATATTTTGATTAATATTTCAAATAAATATTGACAGGATATAATATTAATATATTCTAATGCTACCATATATTATCACACTTACTATACCAATCAATGTATCCACCCACCTAGTGTTGTAGAGTGTGGAGTCTAACCGGTTTTTGGTCGTTAAAGTTCCTTGTCTTTTCCCTCTCCCGGTTGTCTCTTCATTTCTTCTTCATACAATTTATGTGGAGTCTAACCGGTTTTTGGTCGTTAAAGTTCCTTGTCTTTTCCCTCTCCCGGTTGTGTCTTCATTTCTTCTTCATACAATTTATGTGGACAATATAATATGCTACTATAAGTAAACATTAAAGATAGAGTTAATAAAACCGAGATTACTCTACTTTACCCATGGATGTAGCCATTAATAGTGAGCTGCGTAACTTCCTAAGTTGTGTGTTCTCTATGCATTTATTTGTTTGCTTAGATTTTGATTTGTATATCTGCTCTTTATTCTCAACAATTGGGTATTAGAGCCAAGGAGAATCTGAAAAGAAAATTGTGAAAAAATTCAAGAAAGATGGAAGAGGCAGATAAATGGAGAATTGAAATATTCTTGGAGCAAAACTTGGGAATGTGGAAAGTGAAATTGCAAATGAAAGTAGTGCTGATTCAGAGAGATCTTTCAATCACGTCAGAAAACAAAGCAAAGAAACCAACCGCAACGACTGCTAAAACAAATTGAGAATAAATGTCAAAAAAAACCAATGGCGACCTTAATTATTTCACTTCACAAATGCCCCCTCCCCTAGAAGCAGCCGACCAGGATCTCCTTAAAAAGATTATGAAAGATTGCATTATGGAGACTATGTGACATAGCGTTAAAAATTGTATAAATTCTTGTGATCACTCCTACAAAGGACTAAATGCACCTATCTACCTTATCCACCGTTCAATTCCTCCAAAGATTTTAGTTGGTGATCAGTCTCTTTCTTTCTCTTTACGAGTTAGGACACAGAAGAAAACTGTTGCATGTTGAATCAGCAGTCACGCCAAAGGATCTGGGTGAAAGCCTCCTTGACAATAAAGATTGCGTTGTTCACCTTCCTTCCCGTTCACTTCCTGTTCAAGTGGTTTGTTTGTGATTGTCTGTATTTTCCTTTTTAGGAGAATTCGGTCCTGTTTCATGTGCACCCATGTAATGAATGTATTTTCATAAATGCATTCGTATATTTTAAACTACTTTTTGTCATATACTGATTCTTTAAAGTGTTCCCAACATCATACATTGATATTTGTATAGTGAACAACGTCGTACATTGATATTTATATAGCAACCTCAGTGTCACGACTCGACCCTTGCGACTCATCATTTTCGGACTTGTCATGCGACGTTTTGACTATGTTGACCGAATCGTTTTGATTTGACTAGGTCGTTTTCCATAGATGCTATGTTTTCTAGTTTGATCTTCTCATCGTTGTTTTAAATTAGTGGTAATTGTAAACCTTAGATAAGTTATGATGAATAATATCGTGAGGATGCTATTATATCATGATGTTTAATAGATGTTCATGTTATGATTTCATGCATATATGATGAACTATGATGTAATTACAATAAATGTGCTGATTATGGATAATAGTGTTTAAATGAAATGTTTTAACTTTTGATTAATGATTAATCATGTACTGATACAGTGTTTCGGTTTCGAGTATGTCTGTTTGAATGTAGGACGAAGGCGGGAGTGTGGTTGAGGTAGAGAAGGCTAGCTCCCAGTTCTGGAAAGTATGGATGTTCAGGTTGGTCGGCTCCATGCACACACCACCTAAAAATATTGTGTTGTTTCTTTTATGAAATCTTACTTTTACTGTTATCTCTCTCCAATCCTTCGGTGTATGGGGTTATTATAAACTTGAATATAATGGTTCTTGATGTGCTCATGTGCAATTACACTTGTAATGTTTACGCTTTGGAAATATATGTAATTACGGCTAATTTTGTTATGTTGAATGTAAATGATGGACTTGGGCATTAATTCTTTTTTTATTATTACCGAAAGTGGTTGGATGAGAGGAGTGGAGGCGTAGGTATTAAAGAACACACTCCATATTTGGAGGCATGCTCTTCTCACTCGAGAAAGTTGGGGTGGATCGATTTTCTTTCTGGATTCTTTCTTGGAAAAAGAAACGGGCAGTTGGAAAATGGAGGGGGTGGATGCAGCTGTTGATGGCTGTGGAAAGGTAGCAGCTCAAGATACATCAGATTTTCCAGGGAGGAGAGGAACGGGAATAGAGCTGGAAAGAATCATTTCGAAGGAAATTGCTATAGGAAGACGTGTTAGTATCATATACCAGGTTCCTATCGATACCATCACAGACGTTCTTTCTTTCTTTTTAAAGATAAGTTATGCTGTAATTGTTTTAACTCTATTTTAGTATCTGTGCATGCCATGTTTTAATTATCCCTGTAGCTATGGTTTGAGTGTGGCGTAGAAGCTTGTATAAGCATGCAGCTTGCATATTAGTCTCTGCTTAAGGGAACTGTAGAGAATTTTTTTAGATGGAAGAAATCGGCCTTTCCTTAGACCATCTGTACCGCCCCTTACCTCTTCCAGAAAACTTATCTGGAAAGAAAACCATCTTATCTCTGTTGAAATCAGGAGCTCCTTCTTTGTCATTTTTCCAGAGCCATGGGTGTTCA
>MU226988.1:451497-465386 GCA_018584345.1 Thuja plicata
TATCAATTTAATGACCATACGGTTAATGAAATGGCCTTATGTGTTCAAAGCATTCAATGCCATATCTTAGCCGACTATAGGAATAGAATGTACTTGTTCATAACAACATCCTGTTTCATTTATGGGTGGATATTGATTAATGTATTGACATTTGGAAGTTATTGGAAAATTATGAACTCTTATATTGGAACACAGTGCTTAATGTGCTTTTCTGTTGTTTTCACCTCGGTGTAGGAGCATGGGTTCCGTCATCTGTAATAGTTTTCAATAGAAACCAATATGTAAGCATGTAACAGTTTTTGTTTTTTGTAAATTGGGTTCTTTGATATGGAAATTTCATAAATACCAATGGTTAAATTCTATTTGATGTTGGGAATTCACTGTATTGTATTGGATTTGGGAGGCCACTGCTTAAACTGAATCATTTTAGTTGAAACATTGTAGTAATCAAAACATTTAGGTACCAATACAAATCTGTTTTTACCTTTATGTTATTCCTTTTGTCGTTTATGTACAAATCTGTATATACATCAGAGCTGTCCATTTACACATTAATGTACAATCTGTGTTTAGGAAGAGATTTTACGTTCCTATGTACCTGGACGAGCATATTTTTAGAATGAAATTTGGTATTGTTAACTGAGTTGTAAATAGACCATAATTCTTCATACTGTGGCTGAGTGGAATACTGTAGAGTAGTTCTTCTGTCTTCTATTTGAAACCTTAAAAAGTTGTAAGATTTTCTTTGCATCAAAATGTATGGATGAATGATGGAATATATATTGATTAATACTGTTTTAGTGGTGTATGTTTATTTTAAAGTTTTCTTGTGTAATTGTATTCGTATTATGTTTACACTATGGGAGGGTGCTGAATGTGGAAAACTCAGGGGAGGGCAGTGATAATTATCCATTTGTATACTTCTGCCTGCCAGTAGAACTTGGTGTAATTAGCTTTGGCCAAAGCGTAAGTGCATATGTTCTTTATATGCTGGTTATTTGATTCATCCCTCTGCCACATCTGTGTTAGATCTACTGTTAGACATATGTGTTAGTAGTATGTTCACGACTGCACCAGATCCATCCAACTCTCCAGCGCCAGTTGCTAGGCTTCTCAAGCAAGGGTCAGCGTGTTCTTCATGTTAGGAAGAACCCCAGGGGAGTTAACCACTCCGTGGTTGGGTGGATAAAAGCGCCTGAGCCACACTCCCATCTCATGATAGCAGATTGACGCGTGTCAGATGGCTAAGGAGACAGGGGACATACAGATGGACCGAGGTTCAAGGTATATTCTTTTGTGATTGTTCTATGCATCATTTCCTTCCTATCTTTATATCTTTGCTACATCTATGTACTGAGATGTGCTGATGTCTGGCGTGCAGGTCGACATCCAAATCACTGTGTATCACTTAATTAAAATAAATTGTTCTGTTGTACTTATTGTATGGAAGTCTGACATGTGGTCGACTTTTCCTTATTGTAATCAACATAGAATTTTGGTCATGTGATGACCTAGACATTCATTCTTATGATGTCCTTATTGCACAACTTGTTCTTGTGGTTACCTTGGATATAACGACGTGAAGGTAAAAAACTATATATCATATTCTGTCTTTATGAATATATTGTAATTTGAATTGTCCCTGATTGTAGTTGACCATGTTCGTTTGTCGACTTTTCCACTTTTTATGCTATTGATGTGATGTTGCATTTTGTGGCAATTCCACTCTTTACATGTGGTATTAGAGCATATGTTTAACTCTGGGGCTTTGGATTACTACTTGCTAAAGCTGCGTATTCTGTGTGGATGCAGGATTTAATCTATCATCATGAACACCAGAACTAGCAACAGAGAAGGATCTAGCAATGGTCCAAATGAACAGCCTGAACAGAGGCTAGATTAGATTTTAGCCCTTTTAACCCAACAAGGAAATCTTCTGCAACAACAAGTTGCACGTATGGATCACCTCAAGAATGACATGAGGGGTAGGTGGGATGAGACTCATCAGAATGAGGAGCAAAGGAAATTGGAGGAGGATAGGAGGGTTGAGGAGCAATGGAAGAGAGATGTTGATCTCAGGGTTGCAGAGGTAGCCAGAAATAGGGGAAAGATAGCTAAGGAGCTTAGAAAAGATCTAAAAAAGGTCACACTTCCTACCTTTAGCGGTAAGACCCTTGGGGATGATGCCAAGGCATGGATCTTTTCCTTGGAGAAATACTTTCATGTCTGAAACTTCTCTAGACAATCTAGGGCGATGTGGGCTACCTTTCAGCTGACAGGTGAAGCTGCCACTTGGTGGGAGAACGTAATGGCAGAAAAGAAACTTCAGCTAGGAGAGATATCCTAGGAGGAATTTCTACAATTTTTTCATACGAGGTGGTTACCTCAGTTGTTCTTCGATAGGAAGGTGGCTGATTTTCAGAATTTGATTCAGGGAGTCCTGACTGTTACCCAGTATCATGAGAGATTCTGTCATTTAGTGAAGTATGTTCCCCAGTACCAACAGGATGAATGATTCAGGACTCGCAAGTTCATAACAGGGTTACATCCTGAGGTGGGTGCCGAAGTGGAGATGCATGAGCTAGAAACCATGGATTTTGCACTGAGAAAGGCTCTTAGGTAGGAACAGAGGTTACAGAGTTTGTCCAAGGTGAGCACTAATCAGAAATCCAATAACAATCAGGTTTTTAAAAGAAAATATCAGGATAATAAACAACATAATGGTGGATGCCAATAAATCAGGAATATGAAGGGAAAATGACAAGGAAATTCAATAAGAAATTCCTACAGGAACTCTCAAAACCAAAACCAGAATAAGGGAAACAACAGGGATTCCAACAGGTATGGAAACAGGAGGGATAAACCAGAGGGAAAATAGGGACCCAGAGATGGATGTTATGTCTATGGAGGTGATCATTTTGCTGCTAGATGCCCACAACATTCAGATCATAAAGGCTTTCAAGCACATCACCACATTCATGCAACCATTGATCATAGGTAGGCTGATTTTCAGGCTACCCCTATTCAGATGACTGGTAAGCTTTTCAGTCAAAATATTTCAATTTTAATAGATACAGGAGCTACTGAATGTTTTGTATATTCTAAAGTTGTATCTAGGCTTTCAGTTAGAGCAGGATATATGGCCGAACCTTGGATTGTAGAATATGGCAATAGGGCAGAGCGTCGGGTAGAGCAGTGTTTATCATGCAGTGAGTTGGAACTTCCTAGTTTTATCATGCAAGTCAATCTTTATGTCGCCCCTTTGGGATCATATGACGTGATATTAGGCATCAACTGGCTAACTGAACATAAAGCAGTTGTAGATTGTAGAGACAAGTCAGTTGTATGTTTTGATGATGAGGGAAGATCAACGATAATAAGAGGTGTGAAGCGACCTATGGAACTGAGGCAGATTTCTGCTATGCAGTTAAAAAGGGAAAAGAAGAAGGGATGTATGTTATATGTAGCTCATGTCAAGGACATTGACGCGACTCCTAGTGAGAATGATTCTCCCTTACTACAATAATTTTGGGATGTATTTCTAGAAGAATTGCCTGAACTACCTCCAAGGAGAGAATTTGATTTCTCCATCGATTTGATGCCGGGAACTAAGCCACAATCTAAGGCCCCGTACAGAATGGCTACTACCGAGATGTATGAACTGAAGGTTCAACTCCAAGAACTTTTGGACAAGGGATTTATACGCCCTAGCGTATCACCATGGGGAGCCCCAGTGATCTTTGTCAAAAAGAAGGATGGTACCTTGCGATTATGTATTGATTATAGAATGCCCAACAAAGTGACCATTAAAAATAGGTATCCTCTTCCACGAATACAGGAGTTATTTGATCAAATGAAAGGTGCTACTGTGTTTTCCAAGATTGATTTGAGATCTGGTTATCATCAGCTCCGGATTAAGGATGAGGACATATCAAAAATGGCTTTCAGAACCCGGTATGGGCATTATGAATTTGTGGTCCTACCTTTTGGATTAACGAATGCTCCTGTCGCTTTTATGAATCTTATGAATAGTGTTTTTAGAAACTATTTAGATAAGTTTGTGGAGATTTTTATAGATGACATCCTGATTTACTCTAAGAACATGGAGGAGCATGAAGAGCACTTGTAGATAGTCTTACAACGTCTGAGAGATAGGAAATTGTATGGAAAGCTATCCAAGTGTTCATTTTATCAGAAAGAGATTCATTATCTAGGGCATATCATATCTGCAGATGGAATTGTAGTAGATCCTGCCAAGATTAAGGCTATACTTGAATGGCCTGCTCCTAGCAATGTGAGTGAAGTTCAAAGTTTCATGGGATTGGCTGGTTACTACAGGAAATTTGTGGAGGGATTCTCCAAGATAGCTGCTTTGATTACATCCCTATAGAGAAAAGGGAAATGATACAAGTGGACAGAGACATGTGAAAAAGCTTTTCAGTTATTGAAATAGAAGCTCACGTCCGCTCCCATTTTATTTGTACCTAACCCTAATGGACAGTTCACTGTGATTACAGATGCTTCAGGAGAAGGTTTGGGTGGTGTGCTGATGCAAGATGAAAGAGTAGTGGCTTATGAGTCCAGGAAACTGAAACAACATGAGGTTAATTATTCTCTACATGATTTAGAATTGGCTGCAATTGTACATGCTTTACAGATGTGGGGGCACTACCTATTGGGTAAGCCTTTTGAGCTAAAGATAGACCATATGGGACTGATATATATTTTCACTCAACCCAATCTGAATGCCAGACAGAGACGTTGGTTAGAGTTTCTGAGAGAATACAATTTTGGCATTGAATACATTAAAGGGAAAGAGAATAGAGTAGCAGATGTTCTTAGCAGGAGAAGACACATTTCTGCTATCTCTACCTCTAGAACACGCCTGAGAGAATAGGTGTTGCTTAATCTTCCAGGAGATGACCATTATGAGTTGGTCAAATCTACTTTGTAGAATGATCCATCAGATTACCGTTTTGACGGATACAGTTTTGAGGATGACGGTATTTTGAGATACCAGAATAGGATGTACATTTCTGACCGTGTAGGGTTGAGGAAAGTGGTACTTGAGGAGATACATTACGCTCCATTTTCAGGGCATCCAGGGGTAAATAAGATGATTGTCGATTTGAGGCCATTGTATTTTTGGCCAGGGCTTAAGCATGATGTGACAGCTTACATAGCCCAGTGTTTGGAATGCTAGCGAGTCAAGGCTGAGCATGTCCACCCAGCAGGATTACTATACCCACATGATATTCCAGAATATAAATGGAAATTCATCAGTATGGACTTCATACAAGGATTACCCATGACTAGACAGAGGCATGATGTCATTTTGGATGTAGTTGATAAACTAACCAAAGTGGCTCATTTTATTCCAGGAAGCTTGAAAGATGGATCCTTGGCTTTGGCCAAGAAGTTCATGCACAATATTTTCTGTCTTCATGGTGTGCTGGAGACTATTATATCTGATAGAGACACTCAGATGACATCAAGGTTCTGGACAACCTTGAATTCTTCCTTGGGTACACGTCTCAATTTTAGCACAGCCTACCATCCTCAGACGGATGGACAGACAGAAAGAGTGAATCAAGTGGTTGAGCATTTGCTCTGAATGTACTGCGTGGACTAGCAGTACAAGTGGGAAGAGTATCTCTCCTTGGTAGAGTTTGCGTATAATAACTCCTACCATGCTTCTCTAGGTATGGCCCCATTTGAGGCACTTTATGGGTGTAAGTGTTGTGTTCCTATCAGTTGGGACAGAATCGAGGATAGGATTGTGATTGGTCCTGATATGTTACAAGAGATGGAAGAATAGATGGCTTTGATCTGAGCTAGGCTGAAGGAAGCCGCAGATCGACAGAAGAGCTATGCAGACAAGAACCACACTTTTAGACAATTCCAAGCAGGGGACAAAGTGTTCTTGCTTGTGTGACCCCATAAGAGTTCCATATCCTTCGGCAAGGCTTCGAAGCTTGCACCGCAATATGTGGGACCCTTTGATGTTTTGGAAGTCATCAACCGAGTTGCTTACCGACTTGCTCTACCACCCGCTCTGGCTCGGATTCATAATGTTTTTCATGTTTCATTGTTGAAACCTTATCATCCAGATGCTTCACATATTTTGGATTGGCATGCCTTGCAGGTTCAGGAGCCAGGGGTAGTGCAGGTGGAGCCTACTCAGCTTGTTGATCAGCGTACTATTCAAGTGCACAATAGAGATGTTTTGCAGTATAAGGTCCAGTGGGACCAATTCTCTGTTGAGAGTGCTACCTGGGAGGATGCAGAGGATGTGCACAGATCTTTTCCTCATTTATTCTCATAGATTTCTTGTTTATTCACTATGATGTATATATACTTATGTGTGGTGTGTTTCTTTCTAGCATATTTTGACGTGACATCGGGTCGATGTCTTCTCCTAGTTGGCAGGGATGTCACGACTCGACCCTTGTGACTCATCATTTTCAGACTTGTCATGCAACATTTTGACTATGTTGACCGAGTCATTTTGATTCGACTAGGTCATTTTCCATAGATGCTATGTTTTCTAGTTTGATGTTCTCGTCGTTGTTTTAAATTAGTGGTAATTGTAAACCTTAGATAAGTTATGATGAATAATATCATGAGGATGCTATTATATCATGATGTTTAATAGATGTTCATGTTATGATTTCATGCATATATGATGAACTATGACATAATTACAATAAATGTGTTGATTATGGATAATGGTGTTTAAATGAAATGTTTTAACTTTTGATTAATGATTAATCATGTACTGATACAGTGTTTCAGTTTCGCGTATGTCTGTTTGAATGCAGGATGAAGGTGAGAGTGTGGTTGAGGTAGAGAAGGCTAGCTCCCAGTTCTGGAAAGTACGGATGTTCAGGTTGGTCGGATCCATGCACACACCACCTAAAAATATTGTGTTATTTCTTTTATGAAATCTTACTTTTACTGTTATCTCTCTCTAATCCTTCAATGTATGGGGTTATTATGAACTTGAATATAATGGTTCTTGATGTGCTCATGCGCAATTACACTTGTAATGTTTACGCTTTGGAAATATATGTAATTACGGCTAATTTTGTTATGTTGAATGTAAATGATGGACTTGGGCATTAATTCTTTTTTTATTATTACCGAAAACGGTTGGATGAGAGGAGTGGAGGCGTAGGTATTAAAGAACACACTCTATATTTGGAGGCACGCTCTTCTCACTCGAGAAAGTTGGGGTGGATCAGTTTTTTTTTCTGGATTCTTTCTTGGAAAAAGAAACGGGCAGTTGGAAAATAGAGGGGGTGGATGTAGCTATTGACGACTGTGGAAAGGTAGCAGCTCAAGATACATTGGATTTTCCAGGGAGGAGAGGAACGGGAACAGAGCTGGAAAGAATCATTTCGGTGGAAATTGCTATTGGAAGACGTGTTAGTATCATATACCAGGTTCCTATCGATACCATCACAGACGTTCTTTCTTTCTTTTTAAAGATAAGCTATGCTATAATTGTTTTAACTCTATTTTAGTATCTGCGCATGCTATGTTTTAATTATCCCTGTAGCTGTGGTTTGAGTGTGGCGTAGAAGCTTGTATAAGCATGCAACTTGCATATTAGTTGCTGCTTAAGGGAACTGTAGAGCATTTTTTTAGATGGAAGAAATTGGCCTTTCCTTAGACCATTTGTACCACCCCTTACCTTTTTCAGAAAACTTAGTTGGAAAGAAAACCATCTTATCTCTGTTGAAATCAGGAGCTCCTTCTTTGTCATTTTTCCAAAGCCACGGGTATTCATGTTTCATTGTTGTCAATGCAGCGTTTTAACACCTCCCTAATAGAGTTGTGTCCTTACATCTAGACATGCCACAAAATGTTGGACAGCATACTGGGATGTGATTGTCGCGGTTCTTGGAGACTTCCAATCACTTGTTTTAAACTGCAGAGACTATCAATTAGATATTCTTATTGTTGAACGTTTAATTGGACTAAAGCTGTTAATCTTTTGGTTTATATATATATTCCTAATTCCATCCCTTTACTGAGAACCACCAAGGCACAACTACGCTATCTTGTTTATCGATTTAATGACCATACAGTTAATGAAATGGCCTTATGCGTTCAAAGCATTCAACGCGTTATCTTAGCCGACTGTAGGAATAGAATGTACTTGTTCATAACAACATCCTTTTTCATTTATGGGTGGATATCGATTGATGTACTAACGTTTGGAAGTTATTGGAAAATTATGAACTCTTATATTGGAACACAGTGCTTAATGTGCTTTTCTGTTGTTTTC
The DNA here is from genome assembly GCA_018584345.1 of Thuja plicata. Lineage (NCBI taxonomy): Eukaryota > Viridiplantae > Streptophyta > Pinopsida > Cupressales > Cupressaceae > Thuja > Thuja plicata. The sequence goes on from MU226988.1 coordinate 459,791, forward strand.
ACCTCGGTGTAGGAGCATGGGTTCCGTCATCTGTAATAGTTTTCAATAGAAACCAATATGTAAGCATGTAACAGTTTCTATTTTTTGTAAATTGGGTTGTTTGATATGGAAATTTCATAAATACCAAGGGTTAAATTCTATTTGATGTTGGGAATCCACTATATTGTAATGGATTTGGGAGGCCACTACTTAAACTAAATCATTTTAGTTGAAACATTGTAGTAATCAAAACATTTAGGTACAGATACAAATCTATTTTTACCTTTATGCTTTTCCTTTTGTCGTTTATGTACAAATCTGTAAATACATCAGAGCTGTCCATTTACACATTAATGTACAATCTATGTTTAGGAAGAGATGTTACGTTCCTATGTACCTGGACGAGCATATTTTTTAGAATGAAATTTGGTATTGTTAGCTGAGTTGTAAATAGACCATAATTCTTCATACTGTGGCTGAGTGGAATACTGTAGAGTAGTTCTTCTGTCTTCTATTTGAAACCTTAAAAAGTTGTAAGATTTTCTTTGCATCAGAATGTACGAATGAATGAGGGAATATATATTGATTAATACTATTTTAGTGGTGTATGTTTATTTTAAAGTTTTCTTGTGTAATTGTATTCGTATTATGTTTACACTATGGGAGGGTGCTGAATGTGGAAAACTCAGGGGAGGGCAGTGATAATTATCCATTGGTATACTTCTGCCTGCCAGTAGAACCTGGTGTAATTACCTTTGGCCAAAGCATAAGTGCATATGTTCTTTATATGTTGGTTATTTGATTCATCCCTCTGCCACATCTGTGTTAGATCTACTGTTAGACATATGTGTTAGTAGTATGTTCACGACTGCACCAGATCCATCCGACTCTCTAGCACCGGTTGCTAGGCTTCTCGGGCAAGGGTTGGCGTGTTCTTCATGTCAGGAAGAACCCCGGGGGAGTTAACCACTCCGTGGTTGGGCGGATAAAAGCGCCTGAGCCACACTCCCGTCTCATGATAGCAGATTGACGTGTGTTAGATGGCTAAGGAGACAGGGGACATACAGATGGACCAAGGTCTGAGGTATATTCTTTTGTGATTGTTCTATGCATCATTTCCTTCCTATCTTTATATCTTTGCTACATCTATGTACTGAGATGTGCTGATGTTTGGCGTGAAGGTCGACATCCAAATCACTATGTATCACTTAATTAAAATAAATTGTTCTATTGTACTTATTGTGTGGAAGTCTGACATGTGGTCAACTTTTCCTTATTGTAATCAACATAGAATTTTGGTCATGTGATGACCTAGACATTCATTCTTATGATGTCCTTATTGCACAACTTGTTCTTGTGGTTACCTTGGATATAATGACGTGAAGGTCAAAAACTATATATCATATTCTGTCTTTATGAATATATTGTAATTTGAATTGTCCCTGATTATAGTCGACCATGTTCTTTTGTCGACTTTTCCGCTTTTTATGCTATTGATGTGATGTGGCATTTTGTGGCAATTCCAGTCTTTACACTTAGTATACATTGATATTTGTATAGCGACCTCAATAATTGATATCAAATGACAATTCTTCACATATCCAAGATACCTATGTGTTTGAAAAGCATAGGGTAAATACCATACACAATCCCATGAACAAAAATTCAATCTTTAAAGCCCAAGTGATTCCCATACATGTCTATTGAAATTTCATATGAATAGCAACAACACCACATATAGTAATTATAAAAGATAAAAATTAATATAATATATCTTATTTATTTATGATTTATAAAGATTTCTATAATGTGTAACAATTGTCATTATTACACTGAATATATGTAAATTTCATTTTTTAGAATAACTTTTGAAATATATTTGTTAGAGAAAATATCTAATAGGTTATTAAAATTGAGAAAGGCATGTTTTACTTATTTAGAAACATTCCCATTATATGTCCCTTAATTTCTAGTGGCTTAATATTTTTAAGATTTCTATAAAAATATAAATTAAATGAAAACTAACAACTTCAACATTCACGAAAATGGGTCAAATCCTAATGAAATGAATAATTTATATTGACCCACCTGAAAGCTATTGCCCATTTTTGCAATAAAAGTGTTAGGAAAAGGTTTCACATCAACCCAACTCTCTACTTTGAAAAATTGGAGGCTGCCACAACCATATCCATACATAATACTAATAGATCTCACATTTGTGTGAGTTCCAAGCAAATAGGATTCACAAGGCAACTCAGATCACACTTCATACATACTCATACGAAACAAGGTCTTCTGATGGCCGAAGTCAGATTCATAGTATTTTCTCACTCCCAAGCTTGCAAGAATTACATAGTGCACTTTCTTCGACAACTCCATCATCTCATAAGTGAATTCTTCCACGGTGTCACTGTTCCCACACCATTTTGATTTTGGGAAAAAATAAAAAAGAGATGAAAATGAAAAATTAAGAAGTAGGAGATATTTTGTATAGCGAATCAAATTATGATATTGTTATTGTGTAGCTTTAGAGTCAAACTCATTGAAAACATGTTTCATGAGTAATATTCATAGGAACCCATCTTTCATGAAAATGAAGAGTATTGATTCAAAAGAACACATCTCTCATGAGAATGAATGACACACTTAGCATTCATTAAATCTAGGTGATGTTCACAAGAGTAGTATTGAGGTGGGTGACTACATAGAAAGTGCAATGTTTCACCATTGTGAACATCACCTTGATGGAATGAATACAAAGTGTATCATTCTGTCTCATGAGAGATGAGTTCTTGTAAATCACTATTCATGAAACATAGATTAATAACTTTGAGTCAAAGACTACAGAATTGGATCTTGATAATAATAAAAATTTGCATGATAAAAATAACAGAGAGGCAAAACTCCTACTTTAAAAATTGGTTTAACACACCACAAGATTGAGAGTTGGGTGAATTGATATTGAACAAACTTTAAAAAAATTCTATCACACTCACTAATCGATTATCTTTATCCAACTAACCATGAATGAAAGCTAATGCATTGAACACACAAACACAAGAGCACTAGAGTTTTACATGGAAAACTAAATTTTGGAAAAAGTACGATGGTAATCACTCACAATATGAATTAATTTGAATACAATGTTTTAGGCCAAAGGCCAAGGAAGCATACTGCTTTTGATTAGGACTTGAAGGCTAAAGCACACAATCTTAGGGAAAGATACAATGGTCTTGCAAGAATAAGATGCAAGATCTTAGGAAAAGATAAAAATAGTACAAGCTGTTCAAAGGATACAAGCTGTTCAAAGGACACAATGTCTTCGAGCATGAATAGAGAATCGATGAACTAAAATAATGTAGGATATCTTGATCTTTTCATCCATTCATCATCACAAACTTTGCCAACTCTAAAAGATATTTTCAATAATATTTATAATAAAAAAAATATTTTAATAATGAGAAGTTAACACACTTCCCTCCTTACACTCCACTCCTACTATTGTAGAATGTTTATTATCATTAATAAATATAGAATTTTATATAAAAATCTTAAAAATTTAAATATTTTTTGGTAACTTATATTTTTCTTAAAATCCCAACTAAAGACCTTCAAATGACCAAACCGTCACAGAATTGGAAGCAGCTGACCTCTATACAAAATGACGAAACCGTCATAGGATTGGAAGCAACTAAACTCTATACAAAATAGCATCCTGTAAGGTTTCTAAATTTTTTAAAACGTAACAGATTGCTGTAAAAAGTTTTAACAGATTGTTGTAAAAATTTTAGTAACTGTATCTTCATGATCTACATCCCGTTGTTGTTAAACCCAAAAAAATGAAAAAACAGCCTATTTTATTCAATACCATTTTATAAGAAGTGAGGGTTACTGTCAAATTATAGGCCTGCCATCCAATAATTATTCCAGACTGTGAACGCTCGTCTGTGTCAATGCATCCAACAAACGTCGTCCAATTGATGGGTTTCTATGGTCCATATGCATTTATTCTGGATAAGATCATTTCTGCAATCAATAAACGTTTATTGTGCTGTCAAGTAGATCAGCTTCAAAGACAAATCGGATAACACCATCAACTATTGCGTGCATTTAATTGATGGTTTATTGTGTTGTCAAGTAGATCAACTTCAAAGACATATCGGATAACACCATCAAGCCGGTTCAGTTGATATGTAACGAACAAGGCAATTTTTATGGTAAAATTGTGCTTGCAGATGATCAACGGGCCTCATCGATTCAATGAGCCCTGTCACTGCAGTTGGCAGAAGACAGATCTCTGGAGCACTCCACAAAAGCGTCTACCTTTTCCAAGGAAGGAGTCGAATAATTAGCTGATTGAGCAGCAAATCCTTTACCCCCATCTTCACACGCTTCTGCAGACAAATTGGACAAAAGTTTTTGGACAGTTCTCCTAAACACACTGGGGCTTTTACTGTAATTTGCATAAGTGCTTCCATAATCCACCATAAACCCTGCATCTTTTTCATAGACGGAAACGAAACTATAATTGGCGTAGCGTAGGTAGCACGTATCAGGCAATGGCTAAAGGTGCGAGGATTTGCACCTCGCTCCCCGCGCCCTTCTTCCGTCCGTTCGTGCCCTGTAGTACTGTTGACAATGAATAAAGTTAAATATTTTTAAAAAAAATTTATTTCTAACGAATACACCAACATAAGTTTTGTTATTAATGTTTACTTTTTAAATTTTTATCTATATTTACATATATTAAATAAAAAAGTTATTAAAGTATTATTAATTTATATTATTAAATAATTATATTATTATAATTATAATTAATAATTGTAAGTTAAAAATTAATTTTTTTTTAAAGTTTAGTTTTTCAATATAAATAGATTTTTATTTTAGATTTAATTATTAAAGCATACACATCTTATATTATTTTAATTCTATTTTTAAATAGATGTTTATAGATTTAAGTGAATTCTTTTTTTCTTAGAATAAAGTTAGATATATTTTTTATTTTAGATTTAATTATTAAATTGTTAAATTGTTTTTCTTACAATTTTAAAACTTAAATTTATAAATTCATTTGATGTTGATTGTGGATATTGTACAATGAATATCTATCATGGAACTTAGTTCATATTTTTAGTAGCAAATATGTAACTAGACAATCAAACCTAAAAACATCCATGTACAAATTAAAATAATAGAAAAGTAATCCCCTTATATTTATACATATAAAATATGCATATATAAAATATTAAAATTTAAATTGACATAATAAAAAAAGATATGTATTTATATTTAAACTTGAAAAAATAAGCTTCTCCATTCAAAATAATATAAAATAAATGAAAGATAACAAGCATATATTAGTTTTTATGTCTACATAGAACTTTCAATGTAGAAATTCCAAACATAATTAGGAATACAATTTTATTCATTAGGAATAAAATTATTCGTTAGGAATAAAAATTTTAAAAAAATATTTAACTTTATTCTAAGAAAAAAGAATTCACTTAAATCTATAAACATCTATTTAAAAATAGAATTAAAATAATATAAGATGTGTATGCTTTTTTTCATGTGAATATTTCAAATAAAAATAAATAATTAAATCTAAAATAAAAAT
>MU226988.1:473435-515736 GCA_018584345.1 Thuja plicata
TATAAAAAAATATTTTAAAATAATACTTAATAACTATTTAATATCTCATGTCAAAATTGTTGAAAATGAACTACTTTAAGATTATAACAAGTATAAAATTTATTATAAATATAATCATAAAGAAAAAATTTAAATTGAACTTCTAGTTTTTGGAATGAACATTCTACTTTAATATTCTAGTTAAGAAAATAATCAATACTATTTTTTACCAATATTTTTATTACTTTATGCTCAATAAATTTTAATATTTTTAAAATAAAAATTAATTTTGAAATAAATAATTATTAAAAATCTTAGAATATATAATTTCAAAATTTAAATTTGACCACTTTGTAAAATTTACTATCAAAGTACAAACAAAAAAATTAAGTTTGAATTTAAAGGAATCTATAAAAGAGATGTAACCTATTCATACCTTTAAATTGCAAACCAACTTAACAAATACTAATATTTGATAGTTATAATTTATTTGCACAAAATTTTTACATATCAAGATTGAATTCAAATTTGACCCCGTCTACTTTTTGATTAAGTAAAATAGGTTTTACAGGGTTCCTGAAACCCGAAACAAACTAATAAATCAAACAGTATCCTAGACAAAAAGAAATAGAGACCAAACACGGAACTGGCCACCACAGAGCCATATCAAAAACAAACTAAGCTTCTAAAATGAGAAAAACACAGGGACATCGAAAAGAACCAGGGACAATCAAGATATGTCCACCATCAGGCTGGCCACCTTGGCCTCGAGGAGCTCCATATTAGCAGCAAAATTCTTGATCTTTTGGAGATCAGTTGACTTATCGTTATCCTTTTTCTTCTTTGCACAGGCCCTAGTCCTCTTATCGGGACCCTGATTTGTCTTCTGCTCTTTTTCCACGCCTATATTGGCTGCTTCTGTCCCATCAAGTTTTTCTTCCAATTTTTCAATAATAGCCTTGGTGTGTTCATTGGAAGCTTTGAGGATATTAAAACTTTGTTCAACAATATTTTTTAGGGTAGTCTCAACCCTAATCATTTTATCCTCCATTTTTCTGACTTTGGTACTTAGATTCATCTAATCAACAGCAGTGCTATCGACATTGGCTTTGTCTGTACCTTTAACTCTATTCTTGAGATCCTCCACTTCATGGAATAACCATTTAATAGTTTTGTAACTATCCAACATGCTATTCCTAGTGTTATTGAGCATATCCAGCTCAAATTCCCTTAAGTTGTCACCGAGCACCACCATAGCCGGGTCAATCAGCTCCTCCAGCTTAATCTGACCATCCTCACCTTTGATGACCTTGGGATTAATGACTTCCCTAGTAATCCCCATTTCGGTAGTTTTAACATTGAAGTTACACCAAACCATTTTCCTCCCTTGTTTAGACATATAGCAATAGTAATCGTTGTCATGTCCTTCCTCATTCCTTGTGTTTTGGGGTTCTGAGAACTAAGGAGAGGGAATATCCTGGTTAGTCTCATATTTCTCATCCTGGATCTTCTCCTTCAACTTGTGGCAAGAGTCAGGGGAATTTCTACGAGTTTGATCCTCAGGAGTCTTCCATCTAGCGCTCTCATCCATGTTCTTACCCTTTTTGTTTTGGTATTTCACAATGGCAGTCTGCCTTAGATATTTCTTCCTTTTCCACTAGAAATCTCTTCCTCACCTTTTGTGTTCATCCCTTCCTCATTTTCATTATACTCCTCCTTTGAGGATATAATTATGGTAGTCTACTTTTTAGATGGGGTAACCAATTTTTCTTTTTTAATGGTACGCAGACTGGCAATACGCTTCTTAGAGGAGGAACCTAGATTTTTCTTTTTAGTGTCATAATCATCTTGATCCTCAGAGTGCAGACCTTCACTATCTTTAGTGTTTGAAGGAATGTAGTTAGAGCCAAAGGCCTCCATGTCCTCTTTCTGAGAAACCTCCTTCCCCAGAATTTGGGCTTTAAAAAACTCATAAATAAGAAGTAAAAGCCCTTCATGCAAAGCCAGATTTGCAATAGCCTTATCCCTAAACCCATTGATATTTTCATTAATAGATGCATATAAGTAAAAGAGTATAGAAACATGCATACCATGTTGAAAATAATTCATGAGAACAAAGTGGTAGGTTCTGATCCTGTCAAACCTGGTATCCTATGTGATATAAGAGATGATGGCTCTCAAGACAAATCTCCATAGTATTTTGAACCCTTCAAGAAGATAGTAGGTCCTAGCTTTGATAAGATCTTTCTTCTCTTCCTCATTCCTCACAAAGTCACTTATCGCAGAATTCAAGATTTTACGGTCTCTGTAAAATTTCTTACCAATAATGGGATACCAGTAAAAGTGGAAATTACTTCCTTGATCATCGTAAATTTTCTTCCCTCAATCACCACACTGGCCTCGTCCCATCTTTTCATGAACATTTTCGTCACCAACGGCTTCCCACCATGAAGCCTTTCAATTAAAGTGGAAATGCCACCTTGCTGAAGGTAGTGCCAGACCTTGGTCTCTCTCCTCCATTTTTCACAGTCTTTAGAGTGCTCCCTTTTGTGTCTTTCACGTCCCATTGCAAAAAACAAGCTCTGATTCACAAACATGAAATAACCACTTAACAGACACTTTCTCACCCAGTTATTCCAGCCTTGAAAGATAAGTTTTGCCTTTGCAAATGGGCACCTAGTAAGTGTGCGTGTGTAACTTGTAATGATTGCTTTTCTCGCCTATCTCATACTTTCCATTTATGGGAAATTTGTTTCCATATGCAACATTAGCTCTCATGATTAATTCTATAAATCCCTCCTTTCCCTAGATTATGTCATAATCAACAAAATCCATCACTTCACGTGGGAGGTCTCCTCCGTGAAGCCAGCAAGTTTGTTTGTCACTTTTCACCTCCATGTTGGAAAACCAGTCAGCAATGTGGTTGGCTTCCCTATACACGTGGGATATGTGTACCTTATCAAAGGTGTTCAAAAGGTTGTGGGTTTCATATATCATGTTGGCAATAGTCCACGATGGTGGGTGAAGATTTTTGAGGCAGTTAATAATGTTTCTTGAATAACCTTCTAACCATAGATTTTTGAGCCCCAAATCATGTGCTAATTTGGTGACTTGGAGGGCCACTTTTTCTTCTATGTAGTGATTGGTTTGAGTGCCAAATGGAAGGATGACAAGAGCAATTCCTATGCCAAAGCAATTTTGAATCACACCACCACTTCCCACCTTACCTGGGTTACCCTTGGCCGCACCATCAAAGTTGTCTTTAAACCAACCTTCCGGGGGGAAGCTCCAGGTGTAGTTGTGTCTTTTATCTTTGGTCTTCTTAGGATCAGTAGAGTTTCCTTTACGTGCAAAAAGATTAGTATTTCCATAGGAAACATAATTTTCCAACAAAGCATGATGTATCTTCTCAAAAATTATTTTAGGAGGAACACTACAGTCCCTGAAGATATGATTTTTGCGCTCTTTCCAAATTCTCCAACAAAGGTGAGGAAGCACCCAAGTCCAAATTTTGTGAAAAGAAATATTCTTAAAAGGCAGGGTCCAGTGGGAGAAGAGGTCCTGAACAGAGGAAGGAAAGCACCAATGCATCCCAAAAACCAACAGGAAGTAATGCCAGACATAACTGACATAGGAGTAATGAAGAATAAGATGGTCCTTGGATTCAACTTGACACTTTCATAGAACACACCTATTGGGGATCAAAATTCCATGCTTTAAAAGGTAATTTTGGGAATAAGGCAAGGGAACCAGGATTTATCCCAAAAAGGCTTGGCTTTCTGGTGCATCTGGAAAGAGTAGGCTGAAGCAACCATGAAAGTACCTTTTGGGGAACCTTCCCAAATCAAGGCATCCTGATTCTGGGATAGAGAAATAACGTGCAAAGTCTTCATAATATTTACGATAAACTCTTGGCAGAATCATGACACGTGGTATGATTGATCATACCAATAAGTCCATGATCAATCATACCACGTGTCATGATTCCACAGAGAGTTTTCCATAAAGATTATGAAGACCATCAATAGGCCCGAAATTCATCTTTGGCCATTGATATGTTGTAATCCAACGGACGTGTGAGACTGTGAGTCTATGAGTTGTGACAAGATTTATTAATTAATTTAAAAATTATAAACAACTCTCGTATAGTTTTAAATTTAATTAATAAAACCTATTAAATTGTCATATCAGACATTTTTTCTGCTACATAGCCATTTTCGGTAATATTAGATAGAAATTTTAATTAATGGCGATGATTAGATATGACATCAAGTAAAGTAATGGCAATTAATTGCGGCTTAGATGGAGCCTATCAATTTTCAATGACAGATAAGTGTGAACTGTGACATAATTATCTATTCATTACCAATTTACCTCGATAGAATAATTCCTTAACGTTAAGACTTAAATGAAAACATCATGTCATTTAAGGATATTGTTTTCTAGCCGTTTGATGATCTTACATCAATGGTAAAGCTTCATTTCCTACCACCATTACTTTGCATATTATTTCTGCAGAGTGGGCATACATTTCAAGTTTTTTTATAATAAAGAATTGTTATGTCCACCTGCATGACATTAGGCCTTTGTTATTCCAAATAAATCAAATGTCTTATCATAAGTGTTGTTTGTAATTTCACCCACTGTTGCATTAAATATGAAAGATTTAGAGATTGTTGAAGGACAGTTACCATTTTACTTACTAATTAATTAGATCTTTAGGGCAGAGAAAGAATATCAATAACGGCTTATAAATAGATGATATACGCTCGTTAAATTATGATTGTCAAAGAAGATTTGGGGAAATAGTCTGCGACTGCTCGGTTCTCTTTGTTTTTTTGTCAAAAATTAGAATACTAATCAGTTTGATTTTCAATGGACACTCTAATTCATTTAAGATGCACTGCCTTGGAGGATTAGAAGGCCTTTTTGGGCCTATCACAGACCCAATCCTAGCATCTATAGCTACGGAGTTGGGAGCCTTCACCAAGGAGGCTATAAGGATGGTGCTGGGATGTGAATTTCTGGAGAATGAAAATAGGTATAGAGTTAACACCAACATTTCATCTCAGTTCATGGCATCTCTATTGGACCTGGTTGGGGAAAAGGTGGAAATTCTCACGCTTCTGAGGAAAGTTTTCAGAAAAGAGTACCTTGGCGATGATGTGAATGTTGTCGTATTTGTAGAAATTGGGTTTGGTATTCCTTGGCCAAATGATATGCCAAGGATTCTACAACTAGGAGAAATTGTGCCTAGGCAACCATTTCTACTAAACCTTGATGTTGAGCAGCTCACGCATCATCAAAAGTGGGCACAGATTGGGAGGGATTTCCTCTGGAAGTGGCACAACCTGGAGGATACCAAGGACTATCGATGGCTAGAATAATTATTCAAGATTATCCTCTCTTCAAAGTGTTAGGATTAGGATCACTGAGAGCGGGGTGGGTGAATCAGTGATCTATCAATTAATACTTTTTCTAATTATCTGAATCTTTACTTAAATGCTTAAGTACTGAAATGAATATCAATGCGAGTAAGATAAACATACACAACACATAACACCATATATGATTATGGGGAAACCCAATGTAGGTGAAAACCCCGATGGGAATTAGTACCCACAAATATTATGTACTAGTGTCTTATGATCCTTGTTAGAAGATCCTTAACCCTGTTAGGAGTTGTCTTTACAATACATGAAGTACAATGACCTTGTTAAGGGTCAAACCCTTTTAGGAGTCTTTTACAATAACCCTGTTAGGTGTGGTTGACTCACTATCCAAGAGCACACTGCTCAAGTGGTGAAGGCTACAACCTTCTGGATCTTTGATACACATTGTATCTGTAAGGTGAACTGCTGCTGTGACACTGCTTGTCTGATCAGTTCCTTTTGTGTGCTGATGCTTTAACCTCTTGTTAATCACTACAACAATCTTTTATGCACTCTCAAATCTTTTACTTCAATATATATATCATCAACATGTGATAGATATATCTTTGGTGCTGTAACACTCTGCTCTACTTTCTTATCTCTAGCTTCCGCAACTTTTCCTATCACAAATGACCTTCTATAAGTACTTCCTCAAAGGACATGAACATGTTGGCTTTAGGAAGCCTTTTAACATCTATTTTGATCACTTACATAACCACGCAACCCTTCATTAAGTCATCTTACCATTAATTATAGCTGCTTTACTCAAACCGAATAGACACGTCTATTTTTCATGACTTCTTCAGATTATATACTCCCACTTACTTATTTACTCCCCATAAGTCTAAGTCTATTATAGGTGTCAAACTTTACAAGAATTATGATGAATTTTCCATCACTTCAGTCTTCTCTTTTTCTGTTTCCTTTTATGTGATATCTAAAATCAATATATCTTCTTGCTGATATAAAGACTCCCAGCCTCTTGAGTACTCACAAATGTTCTTCAAACTTTTCTAGATCAATATCCATTGCTTGCCATTGATACTTCAACATTATCAACCACAAATGTATCATCCATGTCCTTGGCTATGGGCGCATAATCCTGTGGACCTGTCATAATAGTTTTATCTACTTTTTCACATGACATTTCAAATTTGTATCTTCAATAAATTCTTCTCTTATGTGAATTCTCTTTAGATGATCAACAATAAGTATGCACTTCCAAGGATAACATCAGGTCAGCTCCAAAACAAAATCTCCAATGGCTATACTAATACTCACATAGAACACCGCTCAACAAGATTTTGACCAATTCCACTTCATGAAATTCACCCGCTGAAGCATACTGATAAATCACTTTCGAGATGTTTCAAAGATTTTCTTGATATCAATCTCTACTGAAGAATGTAATTGTGATGCTTTTCTACTTGACTGCAAGTTCTCCTTTGATTATTCAGCCGCTTACTCGATTGTTAAGTAATTTTCCAACTAATTTCTGAAACGACGTGTCCATGCTGGGGCTTCGTTTCAAACTCAAATTACTTTTCTTAAAAAATAACGATTATCAATCTCTTTTCTTCACTGATGAGAACAATTGTAATGCATTAGTAATACAACTGCTAGGGCTTCTATGATCTCCAATCATTTATTCTGACCGCAAGTGAGGACTTTGTGATTGCAATATAGATTTCCACCATTAATACTTGCCGCATGTACATAGAAAGAAACTATAACTTCCGTTCTTGTTCCTGATAACAATTTAGACCGTGTTCTCTTGCATACTGCAACACAATGTCTCCAAACAATTGTAATCCAAGGCGCATACTCAGAGGTGAGTATACCAGCCACGCAGGGATTCAGAGCTAGAATAGCTCCCCCTAAGACCATGAGGGTCAACTAACCAGAAGTAGAAGGTGCATCCACTGAGGATGCATCTACTACCTTGTTCTCTTCATTATCCTTCTTTACTTTGACCCAGATTTTGCTCGCATCTTCTGTAGCTTTCACAAATTTGATTTCTCCTTCCTTATCCCATAGTGAATCTTCTAACATTTTAGGGCTCTCTTGTCTCTGTGCTCTAAATCTACAAAATTTAGAGATGTGTCTAGGTTTTCCACATGAGTGACAAATGATAGGAGTTTTGATATTCTTCGGTGTATTGGTGTGAGTTACCAATCCACATTGTCTAGCTGAATGACCATTGTGACTACATATCTGACATGTAATGTTCTGAGTACTTCTAACATTTTGCTGAGGATAACTTCTTTGTCTTTGCTGGTTTTGATTTCTTTGATTATTGTGATTCTTGTTCTTCTCACTTGTTTTGCAATTCATAGCTCTATGACCAAATTTATTGCATAAATAATAGTAACCATTGAAGGGTCTTACCTCTTTACAATTCCTTGCAATATTTCCATGCTTGTTATAGGCATAACAAGTATGGTCAACTAGCTTGCTTTCATCCTTAGGTGGTTCAATATTGTCTTTAGTCTAATTTCCAATCTCCTTAGTGTTTGTGATGTCCTTTGGTGCTTTCATTCTTTCTTGCATGGCATCAATCTGAATTTGTGCTTCATTGTATCCTATACCGCTGGTATCTCCTTTAACCTTTTGAGCATACAACTGAGATTCTATCAGATCCTTGCTTGTGTGTAGATTATCAATATGATTCTTTGCTGTAATCAATTCAGATTCTATCTTCTCTTTGTTGTTTCTTAGCTCCAAGATTTCCATGTTTTCTTGTCTCAGTTCTTCATCTAATTGCTTGTTTTCTTTGACTTGATCATCATAGGCATCTTGATTGTTACATAGTTTTTCATCTAATTCTTCAATCTGATCCTTCAGAGATGAATTTTCTTCATTAAAATTTTTTACTACTTTTCCCAAATCATTTGAAGAACAATTCCTTAATTCTTTTTTTAGTTTCTTGATAAGTATTTGCATGCCTTCAACTTTTAGTTTAAGATCTTCATTTTCTTTTTCAGATGTGTCAAGTTCTTCAAGGGCTGCTTCAAGATTTTTTTCAGGTGTTTCATTTCTTCCTTCTCCATGATCTCCTCAAGTGGTTAAACTTCTTTGCCGAGGACCAGAGCTCTGATACCAATTGTTAGGATTAGGATCACTGAGAGGGAGGGGGGGTGAATCAGTGATCTATCAATTAATACTTTTTCTGATTATCTGAATCTTTACTTAAATGCTTAAGTACTAAAATGAATATCAATGCAAGTAAGATAAACATACACAACACATAATACCATATATGATTATGGGGAAACCCAATGTAGCTGAAAACCCCGGTGGGAATTAGTACCCACAAATATTCTATACTAGTGTCTTATGATCCTTGTTAGAAGATCCTTAACCCTGTTAGGAGTTGTCTTTACAATACATGAATTAAAGTGACCTTGTTAAGGGTCAGACCCTATTAGGAGTATTTTATGATAACCCTGTTAGGGGTGGTAGACTCACTTTCCAAGGACTCACTATCAAAGAGCACACTGCTCAAGTGGTGAAGGCTACAACCTTCTGGATCTTTGATACACACTATATCTGTAAGGTGAACTGCTGCTGTGACACTGCTTGTCTGATCAGTTCCTTTTGTGCGCTGATGCTTTAACCTCTTGTTAATCACTAAAAAAATATTTCATGCACTCTCAAAGCTTCTACTTCAATATATATATCATCAACATATGACAGATATATCTTTGCTACTGTAACACTCTGCTCTACATTCTTATCTCTGGCTTCCGCAACATTTCCTATCACAAATGACATTCTATAAGTACTTCCTCAAAGGAAATGAACATGTCAGCTTTAGGAAACCTTTTAACATATATTTTTATCACTTACATAACCACACAACCCTTCATTAAGTTGGCTTAACATTAATTATAACTGCTTTACTCAAACCGAGCAGACATGTCTTTTCACACAGTCTGCTTCACCAAATTAGCTCTAACTAATTATCCTGGATGAATCAAGTCATGCACTTTTTACCATAGATTTTTAGGTCACTAAAAATCACTAATCCAAAGGTGCAAGTATTGAGGATAAGAGAAACTTCCACGTCAAAAAAATGTCTGTCGGCTCTTTCCATGATCTCTGTCCTGTTCTGGCATTCACTGGCTGTACCTCTTCAACTGGCTGTATCTTCTTCATACTTGTAGATCTGATCATGCTCTCTTAGAATTTGCATTTAAACATACTCATAATCCTATCTTCAAAGGCACATATCATTTGGATAACAAATGAACACACGCTAATCAAAACTATAACAGTATGTTCCTTGCTCTGTCCTATTTTCTGTACTTAGCCAATTTCTGATCTTTTGATAATGTGTGCTGAATCCAAAACTTCATATGACTTTGTTGCCATAATGAAAACACTAAATAGATTCATATACTTTAGTATAGTCAACTTTCCAACACATATTTCCATACAGAAGGAAGGGAGCCTCAGCCAGATAGTCCCTGACTATGTCCCAACAGTACTAAAGGACTCAAAGCGGTGTGGAGTGACATTACAGATGTCATCCTTATAGAAAAATATAAGTTGTTTATGCTAGGAGGTGATTTTAACATCATCTTAAGGCCCTCAGACATAAATGTGGTGTGGATTGAATGAGTCAGAGGCAAAGGGATTTTAGTGATTTTGTGACTAATAATAGCATGTTGGAAATACACTTTAAGAATGGTGATTTTACTTGGACTAATAGATGGAAAGGTTTTCTAAATATAGCTGTAAATATAGAAGTATTCCTTCTTGTAGGAAACTAGGCTAACCAACAATAGGAGTTTTATGCAAATATTCTCCCTTTTAAGGGCTCTGACCATTATCCAATTAGTTTAAGATTCCAAGAGGAAGAAGCACCTGAGCGTTTCCTATTTAAATTTGAGAACATGTGGCTAGGGTGGATGGACTAAAGGATCTAATTTATGAATGGTGGACTAAGGCTTTGATGAGGACTAGGAATAAAGCCTTTTTCTTCTTCAAGAAGTTATAAGACATCAAGGAACATCTAAAAATATGGAATAGAGAAGTGTTTAAAAATATTTATACTGGGAAATGCATAACTGAGCGAGAACTGGGGGTCGTACATTCAAGAATCATAAACAAGGGTATGCAGGACATTGAATTTGTTGTAGAGAAAGAGTTGAACAAAGAGTATTCAAAAATTTTGGCAAGGGAAGAGACATTCTGGAGGAATAAATCTTGAGAGACTTGGCTGAAGGAGCAGGATCGTAACACAAAGTTCTTCCATAACTCGGTGAAAAGATAGATGATCTTTTAATAAAATCTACTCTATTCAAAATCAATCAGGGGTAACCTTAATGGTGAAAGATGAAATTTCTAAAGAAATTGTGAGGCATTTCTCAAATTCTTTTAGGAAGACCAAAATAGTAAATCAAAATTATGAAGACATCCTTGGAGAACATTCCTATATGTATTAATGATGAGAAAAATGAGATACTGATGAAATTTATCACCATGGAGGAAGTTAAGGTGGCTCTTTTTGGTTTAGGAGGGGATAAAGGGATAGGCCTGGATAGATTTATGACCATCCTTATAAGTTAAGGCATCTTTGGTTGCTATCCTAATTTACAACATAGTTGTGTTCCAAATCCACGGTGAAATTACAAAGATTTTGGAGGCGACACAATGCTCTGTTTTGTGGGGTGGTTGTGAGGGCTCTTCTGAATATGAGGATGAGCTCTTGATTGTTTTTTGTGTTTGTAATTTTCTCAAGTCATGTGTAGGAATCATTAAGCCTGAGGTTATATAGAAGTTGGGAAATAATTTCAAGATTAGATTTTGTGACGATCCATGGTTGGTAGATAAGGCTCTAAGGGATATGACTGACTTTGGGCCTTTAGTTGACCATTTTGAAGATGTGATTGGGGAAAAATTCTATGATTATATAGTGAGCCTAAATGACTCTCAAATATGGAGGAATCTTGATGTCTTAGTGGATGAACTTAAGACAGTTTGCAGTAATATTTAGAGGATGTTGGAGCACAGGCTTATCCCTATAGATAGGGAGGAAGATAGGTATGTATGGGGATTTTTTGGCAGTGGAAGTCTCACTATCAAGGAATCTTATAATCTTTATTTTGTTCATGGGTCTAACATAAGATTTGTCAGCAATATTTTGTATAAGTATGGTATACCAAAATCCAATGTATTCATGTGGATTGTTTGGAGATGTAGGGCCTTGACTTGGGATAGGTTGCAAAAGGTATGGAAATTTGGTCCTTCCAAATGCATCATGTGCAATGAAGAGGAATAAAACAATGATCACCTATTCTTACATTTCTCATTTACTTGGCAACTTTAGACCCAATTTTTTCAGCATTAGAGCTTGGCGTGGGTTTCTCCATAGAACATCCTTTCATTAATTGATCGTTGGCACTTGAAGATAAGGAGTCTTGGGATGAATTTTTTGTGGAGGGATTCTCCAGCTATGATTTTTTAGAATATTTGGCTAGAATGTAATAGAAGGGTGTTTCAAGAGCATGAGCTGGTAATGGATAAAGTTTGGGACAAAATCAAAAGTGCATTGGTTGAGCTTTGGGAGGTTCAGAGGGAAAAAATAATAGGTATTGTGTAGGATGAGATGCACTAGGTTGATGCTTGGCCAAGGTTTAGATGGTTAGGTATAGCTATTCAGATAGGGAAGAAGAATAACAAGTCATAGGTGAGTTGGGTCTCACCTGATGCTGGGTGGATAAAGCTTAATTTTGAGAAGGTGACAAAAGGGAATCTATGGGAGGCTGGTTATGGTGGGGTGTTTAGAAATGAGCTAGGTCAGATTGTGGATCTTTATGCAATGGATTATGGTATGGAGACTAACAACGTAGCGAAAGCTAAAGCTTTGTTGAAAAGTCTTGAAATAGCTGTTTGTACCTTGGGTTGGAATAGATTATGGGTGGAAGAGGATTCAAAAGTGGTTATTCAAGATCTAAATGGTAGTAAAATCAAATGTTGGCGTCTTGAGGCCATATTGAGAAATATATGTTCTTGTTTGCATTCATTTGATTTCTACAAATGCTTCCACATTAAGCGTTTGGATAACAGTACTGCTGATTGGGCTGCTAATTTTGGTGTGGGTTATTTTTTCTTGCTCACATGAGAATACTAAGGTTTGGTGGTCTAGTTATCCTTTTGATATCCATCAGGTGTTGTAGGAAGATATCAAGGCTCACCACCTAGATAGTTATTTGGATCCCTTTGTGTTGATCCTTGAAAAGCACAGGTTGTGTTCAAGATGTTTGGAATATGTAATTCTTATGTATAGATGGCCATTGGTCAAGTCCTCTTTTTTTGGGTTCCTAGAGCCTATAACTAGGTTTATAAATAGCTAAAAAGAAAATAATATTTAACATATATTGCTTTGTATTTTGTGTGTTTAAAGGAAAAAAAAAGAGAGGTGTATCTTCTAAGATGGATGCTTGTATGTATAGGTAAGAGTTACACAATTGTAAAAAATGAATTAAAAAAATTACATGAGGTTATTTTCTATTCACTGATAGATGAAGGTTTGTGAATATGCCTCGAAGTTTTCAAGGTTGTGATTGGTGATGTTAGTTTGTATGTCCTTTGTGGAAAGCACATTATATTTCTTTGTTCATGATAAACAATACGACTTAAGAAAACTAGAAAATTCTAAGGCTTGAAGAAGGAATTTCTTGAAAGTGATTGGAGAGTAAAATTGTACTCTATAGACATTATTTGGCCATTTTGACAATTTTTCTTTTATTTATAATTTACAAAAAAAATTAAGACATGATATTTTAATTCAATGTAGAGAAACTATTAAATAAAAATTGAATTGTAGACATGAGTTGTTCACAATCTATTAGAATGTGCTGGCATTTATGAAAATAACTAGCATATATTTTTTAATGAACATTTCATATTACCCTCAACAATCCATTATCAAGAAGAATAAAAAATTAAATGCAAAATATCCTAGCATGCATTGAAAGAAAGAATAAAAAATTAACCCAAATCCACCAATTATGCATAGTATATTAGACTAAGAGATCTAGAATAGCTTACGAAGCTAAGTATCCTATAAAATTAATTGAAATCAAGATTGAAAAAATAATAGAGCATGACATGGGTTGCAAAAATAAAAAGCAATCAAATTAAAAGTTATGACACAATTAGGAAAATGTTTAGTACAATATAGACATTCCTTAAAAGATAAGAGGTTATATTTGTCAAAAACATGCCTCATAAAAAAATAATTATAAAATAAATTTCCTCCATCTTTAACATAAACACAACAATTTAAACATCTACAATTAATATATAAAAAAGAAAATTAAAAATAATAATAATAACATAATCTAATTAAAAAATTTACTACTCCAATTTAAATATTAAATATTACAATATTTATAAAAATTATATATATTTGAAATAGATTGATATTATATAATATTTTTAAAAGAGTAGAAAAGATCCTTGAATGTTTACTTCTGATTTAACGACAACTATTACTGTATCCAAATCTTTATGCAACTCTTTCATTTTTAAAGACTAATATAATTTTTTATTTTAAAAAAAATTAGTGAAATCAATATAATCTCAAAAATTCAACCTAAAAGAGCGACTGAAAGTTACATTATGATTCCTGAAAAAGTCAAAATCAAAGATCCCCCTTTGCTTTTGCATTCCTTATTTTCTTTGAAATATAAGCATTTTCATTCTGCTTTTCTACAACTCCAAAACTTACATATTCATGGACACGAACCATTCATGAAAGTTAAGTCAATCTACAACAATTATTGTTCATCTCCTTCATCTAGAGACAACAAAAGACCAAGATCTAAAACTGACGAAATCTTTCCACAACCTAGTCATAGAATATCATGACAATACTAATTATAGTAAAAAATATTCTATCTATTTTTTCCCTGCCCAAATCTCCTCCTGAACTGCTATTACCATGGACAAAGGTGAAACAAAGAGAGCCTAGCACTAGTATAGAATGTTACAACATTCATAGACAGTTTATTCCTCTTTTGAAAATCCATAATTGCATCTGCCTCTTGATACAGAAGAAAATGAGGCAAATATGAAGCAGATAGAGAAGAAAAGCTTTGTCAGTTACACAGAAAATGCAATTCTACTTAGAACCGTGCAGGTGGAAGAAATTACAATTTTCAGTCTTCTAGCCTTCAACAGGAAAAAAAAATCTCTAGTTCGGGACTCGCATCTAGTTTGCTGTGCTCCTTGGCTGCAACAAATTGATTACAAAAATAAGGCATAAAATAAGAACAAAGAATAGAATGATGTATTCAAAACAAAAAATTGGAGGTTGAGAGCACAACGCTGCATAAGAAGGAACTTGACTGCATCCTATTTTCCAGTTTGCAAATGTCTCTAAATTCACTGCAGGCAGGTTTGATTGGGAGGCACTTCTCAGCTCCCCTGCAGTGCTTATGATAGTCAAAGATAGATGCTTCTTGTTTTGATTTGGGTAGACATTTAAATTGTTGGGCGGGAGAAAACAATTTCAAAAAACCCTCTGACTGATTGTCGATTGATAAGACAAGCACCGTACACACAATGAAATGTGCATTGATTCAACATAGGCATAAGACCATCCATGTCTTGTTAACGAAAAATACAACACAAATGGATAATAGCTGGGACCCACCAAAGCCACCTAGCTTAGTGTGTGATGGTTAAGCCATCCTAACATTGTGATTGCGACGCGTTTCCTTTGCATTGCAGGAGGCTGTAGACTTTGTTAGGGTATTGCCCATATGAAGACATGTTGAATCCCGTTTGAGATGTATTTTGGGCCAGATTATTCATCACTCTGACCAATTTACTCTCAAAAAAGCTACCCAAAGCATAGTGGTCGCTGATATGTAACGAAAAAGGCAATTTTCAGTTGATCCATAAGCCGGTTCAGTTGATCCATAAGATGATTTTGTTAAATTTTGCCTTATAGTATTATAATTGATGCAGATTTTGAGCAATAGAAAGTATAAGAGTTTCTTGCATAGAGGTGTGGTGAGCAAGGATAAAGTGAACAAGGCAATTTTTAGTTGATCCATAAGCCATTTCAGTTGTATCAGCGACCACTATGCTTTGGGTAGGTCATTCATTATTGATTAAGCGAGATCTCTTAGTCGCTTTGCAAGGAAAGACCAAGGGTCAAGGTACACTAACACTAGAAGAATGGGAGAAACTCGATCAGAAGGCATAGGCAACAATTTTTCTATCACTCTCAAGCAATGTTCACTTCAATGTCTCAACAAAGAAGACAACAAAAGAGCTGTGGGATAAATTATCTTCATTAAATGAGATATCCTCTACATCGAACAAGATATTCATTATGAAATATTTGTACAATCTGAAAATGAAAGAAAGAGGAGTTATGTCGAATCATCTCAATGAGTTCAATACATTACTTTCCCAATTGATTTAAGTAGGCATAACATAGATGATGAAATGAAATTTGTTTTGTTGCTATGTTCATTATTGAATAGCTGAGAAGGAGTGGTAATGGTAGTCAACACTTTGGTGGCTGCCAAAACTAAACTTAAAATTGATGAGTTTTCTGCTACACTTCTTAGCGAAGACATGTGTAGGAAGAACCATGAGTCTTCCTCATGTGAAGCATTAACAACAGTTAGCACAAGAAATTGAGGTAGAAGTCAAGAAAGAGGAAGAAATAAAAACAAATGAAGGTCTCACTCCACACATCCATCATAATCAAGAGGCAGAAATGGTACATGTTGGTTTTGTGGTAAACCAGGACATACAAAAAAGAAATGTTGGAAATACAAAAAGGCCCAAGATAGAGTGATTAATGATGGAGCACATACTGTAGATGTTAAGGATGATGGTGTATTGGTTCTTGTAGCTGGTGACACAAATGCAAGTTCTTGGGTTCTAGATCCCGAAGCCTCTTTCCATGCTACTCCATGTCAGAGTGCTTTCATGAATTATCAAGAAGGTATGTTTGGTAAAAAAATTCTCAAGGAGATAACAAATAATGTGACATTCTCGGAAAGGGTGATATTTTATTATCGCTGAAAAATGGTAGTAAATGGCTTTCTAAAGATATATGTCATGTTCCTCTTAAAAGAAATCTGATTTCTCTAAGTCAGCTTTCTGGGCAAGGCTGTAATGTTCATTTTTATTTAGATTCATGGAAAGTAACCAAAGGTTTTCTAATTTTGGTAAAAGGAAAGAAATTAGGGAGTTTAAATATTTTAGAGTGCAATGGTGAAGTGGGAGCTGCCATGACCATTACAGATAGTAAAACTTAACTTTTGCACAAGAGGCTCGATCAGATGAGTAAGAAGGGTCTTGAAACTTAATGCTACAACATGATCGGCTTCCGGGTCTTAAATTGGTTGATTTGGATTAATGTGAGCATTGTCTTTATGGAAAATAAAATTGTACCAGCTTTAAGCGTATGGGTCATGACAAGAAATATTCTCCATTAGAGCTTGTGCATTCTGATGTTTTTGGTCCTACAGAGGTAACTATTATCGGTGGTGCAAATTACATCATTACATTTATTGATGATTGCACTCGTAAAGTCTGGATTTATATGCTAAATATAAAATCAAAGGTTTTTTCTAAATTTAAAAGTTTCAAGGCTATGGTTGAAAATTAGATTGGCAAGAAAATGAAATGTCTACTAATGGACAATGGTGGTGATTTTTGCTCTTCAGAATTTGATAATTAATGTGCAGTTATTGGCATTCACCGTATTCAAATAATCCATTTTACACCTTAATAAAATGGTACAGCTGAGAGGTTGAATCAAACTATTTTGGAAAGAGCTCGGTGCATGCTCTCCAATGCTAGTTTGGGGAAAGAATTTTGGGTAGAGACATGTAATAATGTTGTTTATTTAATCAATCTTGCTCCTTCATCTCATCTTGATTTTGATTCTAAATGAGAGGTGACTTGGGAAACACATTTCATTTAATAATTTGTGTATTTTTGGTTGTGATTCTTATGTCCATGTTCCTAAAGAGCAGCAAAAAAAATTGGATTTCAAGTCCAAGAGGTGTATGTTTTTGGGGTATGGTGCCAATCAATTTAGTTTTAGACTGTGGGATCCCGTTGCAAAGAAATTTCTCTGGACCTGGGATGTTGTCTTCAATGAAATTTTTTTCTCAAGTTTGCAAAATCACAATACTACTTCTAGTGATTCTAGTGAATTTGATCTATTTGACAGTCACACTAAGGTACAAAGACTTCCATGGGTTACATTTCACTCATCTACTATTATATCCTCCAACACTGTTGGAAAAAATTCTACTACCCAATCTTTTCCTTTCTTAAATCCCACACAACCCCAAATCACCACTACACAACCCATTGTAACTCCACATGTCGCTTCACTCTCTACGTAGCCTAGCCATTTATGTGATGGTGGAGTGGCAGAGTCAGATGCTCTGTTCCAAACATGTCCACCTCATCCTCCTTTTTCACATGCAGACCATACTTTGTCCCGCATGGACCATACAATCTCGTGCATGGAGCATGGCTGCCTCCACTCTCCCCTCTGTCATGCATGGATTCTTCTTTCCCATGCGTGGACCTTTCTCTTCTACCGGTGGAAACCTCTGCCTCCCAAGGTTTCCAACCCAAAGACCACAACATCTGCGATAATACAAAGTTTAGAAATGAGAAGAATGTGCATAATATACATGGAATTAGTAATGAACTTACTATTGAAAATACAAAGGTTTTTGATGTTGTTCACAATCAAGAAAATATTTAGAGTATTCCACTGCGAAGGTATAAAAAATAAAACATCCAAGAAAATTTGATGATTATGAAATTCTATTTTCTTTATGTTTTGATCAGGTAGAGCCACAGACATTTCAAAAAGCCTGTCATGATGGGAATTATGTGCATTGGATGGATGCAGTGAAGGATGAACTAGAGTCTTTGTGAACAAAGGATACTAGGGATTTAATCCCTGGTCCACAAAATCATAAAATTTTGAAAAATAAATGGATCTATGAGCTGGAAGAAGAAGCTAGAGGATGGAAAAGGTATAGGGAAAGATTAGTGGCAAAAGGTTTTTCTCAACAAAAGGGCATCAATTTTAATGAAATTTTTTCTGTAGTTGTGAAAATGCAAACAATTCATTTGGTTTTGTTTATGGAAACTATTTTGGACCTCGAGCTTGAGAAACTTGATATTAAAATAGTGTTTATTTATGGAGATATTGAAGAAAAACTGTACATGGAGCAGCTTGAGGGCTTTATTAAAAAGGGTGAAAAACACTTATGTTGTACATTAAAATAGAAATATGTGGGCTTAAGCAAGCCCCGCACCAATGGTATTTAAAGTTTGATAGTTTTATGACACAACAAAACTACATACGCTATGAATCAGATCTATTTGTTTACTACAAGAGACTTCCCAATGGTGAGTTTGTCATTTTTTTTCTTTATATCGTTGATATACTCGTTGCCAAAACAAGTGTGCAAATTATTAGTGAATTAAAGAGGCATCTGGCTCTTCTTTTTTTGATGAAAGATTTAGGGGTAGAAAAGATGATTCTTGGGATGGATATAATTTGAAGTAGACAAAAAATAGGTAATCAAATTGTCTCAAGAAAACAATCTTTTAAATTTTTTGGATAGGTTTAATATGTCAAATGCCAAATCTGTTGCTACTCCATTAGCTGATCACTTTCAGTTGTTTTCTCTAATGTGTCCTTCTACTCCAAAAGAAGAAGAATAAATGGATAATATTCCTTACTTGTCTATAGTTGGCAGTCTTATGTATGCCATGGTTTTCACTTGTCCAGATATTTCTCATGTAGTGGGAGTTGTGAGAAAATTTATGATTAATCCATGAAAAACTCATTGGCAAGCAGTGCAATGGATTCTTCGGTACTTGAAAGGTACCTTTGATTATGTTATATTTCATAGGTGAAAATACAAAGCTTTATAGTTATGTTGACTCTGATATGGTCAATTATTTAGATACGAGACGTTCTACTACTGGTTATGCATTCACTTTTATCGGGGCAGCGATTGGAAGGGCCTCTCGTAGCCAACTGATAGTTTCTCTTTCTTCTAAGTTAGGCCTAAATATGTTTCTCACACAGAGGGCACCAAGGAGTTGATATGGCTAAAATGACTATTTGGAGAGTTAGGATATATGAAATCTAATTTCACTTTGTTTTTTGATAGTAACAACGCCATTCATTTGGCTAAGAAAGTTCCGCTTTCCAGAGCCAGATGAAGCATATTGATATTAGATATCACTTCATTCACCATGCTCTTGAGTAAGGCAAATTACAGTTAGAGAAAATTGACACAAAAGTAAATGCGACAGATGTTTTAACAAAGGTTGTATCTCAGGATAAGTTTGAATTATGTACATCTTCTCTCGGCATTGTGACAAAATAACCATAAGATCCAAGCGGGGATATCACTATGAAACTCTTCTTGTAGCATTGATTGGACTTCAAGTGGGATATTATAATGGTTCCGACATAGTCTGAAACCCAATCATCATGTAAACGATGATTGTCAGGTTTTCTTAATCAATTCCTATTCCCTCCTTGCTGCGATGGCCAGAGATATAAATTAGGATTACTTCTTGCAATAAGACTAATATGTAATAGAGTTATTGTGTATTATGATTTTTTGTAAAAGTATTTGAATAAAGTTATTTCCTTTCTTGTAGAGTGGATGTAGTCCATTTGAATGAGCCACTATAAATCTCTATTTTTCTCTTTGTGTGCATTTTGTCTCGCTTATTATTTTTATTTTTATTCTGTATCTTTCATTAACTCATAAATCTGGCTGATTTAGATGATGCCAACTGAATTGCTCACATCCCACTCATAGATCTAGCTGATTTAGATAATTCTGAAGGCCCAGCTGCTCAGATCCCACTCATAGATCTGGCCGATTTAGATGATTCCAACCATTGTGGTGAAGATATTAGGGCATAGATAGGAAGTGCAGCTCATGAATAGGGAATTTTCCAAGTGGTTAATCATGGAATTTCTGAGAAAGTCATCCAACGATTGTAGAGAGTGGGCAAGGATGTTTTTGATCTTTCGCAAGAAGAGAATGAGAGCTACGCCAGTGAATCCTTGTCAGGAGTTATGGAGGGCTATGGTACTCAGATGGCTCGTAACCTGAATGGCAATAGGGAGTGGATTGACTAATTTTTCCATATACTCTGGCCTCCTTCTAGTAGAAATATTTGAGTGTAGCCTAAGTGCCCTTCCTCTTACACATAAGTATGCTGTGATATTCCTATCAAGATTCAACTATGTAATTTTTTTAGTCAAATTCATTGACCCATGTTTCACAAGTAGTGGGAACCTATGTTTCATGAATAGTGGTTTACAAGAACCCATCTCTCATGAGAATTAATGGAACACTTAGCACTCATTGCATCTAGGTGAGTATGCTTTTATATGTCTTATTTATGCTCTTGAAAAAGAGGTAGCAAGTTAAAATCTTAAAGGAGTATGATATATACTTCTTTTTTGTGGCATAATTACGTGATTCATATAAGGAGTACAGGGTAATCATATATTTATTTAATTCATCTATATACCTAACCATGGATTGGCCGGTATTGTGGATTATATAATCGGGCATTTCTTTTATTTTTTTTTATGATCAAGATTTCATCTCAAAAAATACACTATAATTTTCTCTTTGATTAGGTGGTTCATCTTGAATCACACTAACAGATGGGTTATATTGTAGAGGGTAGTATAATTTCAGATGAGATATCTAAACATGTCAAAGTTTAGAGTGTGTTATTTTATAGAAAAAGACAGTATAATTTTAGATGAGCCATTTAAGTCATATATACTATTTGTTTGTAGAATAATAAGGTGCTTCATGTAAGGATTATATGGGTAGTCCTCTATTTATTTAAATCATCTATAGCCCTAAACATGGATCTGTCAGTATCATGGACTATGTA
Source organism: Thuja plicata (assembly GCA_018584345.1). NCBI lineage: Eukaryota > Viridiplantae > Streptophyta > Pinopsida > Cupressales > Cupressaceae > Thuja > Thuja plicata. The sequence continues at coordinate 494,807 of MU226988.1, forward strand.
AGCTCCTTTCTTTTATTTTTTATTGATGATCTAGATTTCAGCTCAAACAAGACACCATACGTTTTGATTTGTTTAGGTGGCTCATCTTGAACCCCACTGATAGATGTGTTCTATTGAAGAGGGTAGTATGGTTTCAGATGAGCCACCTAAACATTTGAAAGCTTAGAGTGTGTTTTTCTATTTAAAAATATAGTATGACTTCAGATGATCCACTCGTAGGAAGTGCATCTCGTAAATGGGAAATTTTTGAAGTGGTTAATAATGGAATTTCTGAGTAACTCATCCAATGATTGCAGAGCATGGACAAGGAGTTTTTTATCTTCCTCAAGAAGAGAAGGAGAGCTATGCCAATGATTCCTTATCAAGAATTATGGAGGGCTATGGTATTGAGATGGCTCGTAAGTTGAATGGTAATATAGAGTGGATTGACTAGTTTTTCCACATACTCTAGCCTCCTTCCATTAGAAATCTTTAAGTCTAGCCTAAGCCCCCTTCCTCTTACATGTAAGTATGCATGTGACATTCCTATCAAGATTCAATTGTGAGTGAAATTTATTGACCCATGTTTTAGGAATAGTGGTTCATAAGAATCCATCTCATTACATCTAGGTGAGTATGCTTTTGTATGTTTTGTTTGTGCTCTTAAAAAAGAGGTAGCAATTTCAAATTTTAAGAGACTATGATATATACTTCTTATTTGTAGCATAATTAGTTGCTTCTTGTAAGCAGTATAGGGTAGTCTTATATTTCTATAAGTCATCTATAGACCTAAACATGGATCGGCTGGTATTGTGGACTATATAAGCTCCTTTCGTTTCTTTTTATTAATGATCTAGATTTCATCTCAAACAATAAACTATAAGTTTCACTTTGTTTAGGTGGCTCATCTAGAATCACACTAATAGATGGGTTCTATTAAAGAGGGTATTATGATTTCAAATAATCTCACCTAAACATGGCAAAGTTTAGAGTGTGTTGTCTTATTGAAAAAGATAGTATGATTTCAGATGAGCCATTTAATTCATATATATTCTTTGTTTCTAGAATAATTAGGTGTTTCATGTAAGGAGTACTTGGTAGTCCCATATTTATTCAAGTCATCTATAGACCTAAACATGAATCTTCTGGTATCGTGGACTATATAAGCTCCTTTATTTTCCTTTTATCGATGATATAGAGATTTCAGCTCAAACAATAGACTATAAGCTTTGATTTGTTTAGATGGTTCATCTTGAATCACACTAATAGATAGGATCTATTGAAAAGGGTAATGATTTTATATCAGCCACCTAATCATGTCAAAGCTTAGAGTGTGTTGTTTAATTGGAAAAGATAGTATAATTTTAGATGAGCCATGTAAACAAGTCAAATCTTAGAGTGTCTTGTTTTTTATTAAGTAAAACAAGTTTTATAGGGTTCCTGAAACCCGAAACAAAGTATTTAGAGATAAAGCATTAAAACAACAAAAGATAGTTTAGAACAAAAGAGTAGAGCAGTCCAAAAAGGCCAGAACAAAAAACCAGCTAAAGTTTATAAAAAGGAAGATAAAACCTGTTATTAGCTAAAGAGCCTAGGGGGGCCTAAGATAGGTCCACCATGAGAGTGGCCTCATTGGCCTCTAGAAGCTCCATGTTGGTCGCCGACTCCTTGATTTTCTAGATGATGCTCTTCCCATCCTTATCCTTAGCCTTCTTGGTTCTGGCCCTAGTTCTTTTGTTGGGGCCTTGATCAGTGTTTTGTTCGATCTCCACCTCAGTGCTAGCCGCATCCATCCACTCCTCCAGCTTCTCAATGATGGTGTTGGTACGCTCTTTGGTATATTTTAGGATGTTATGGCTTTGTTCATCTACAATCTTGAGAGTAGACTCCACCTTTGTCATATTATCCTCCATCTGCTTGACCCTGATACTCAGATTCCTCTGTTCCTCATCCTCACCATCCCTTTTCTCCTTGCTAGTACCTCTAACAGTGTTTTTGAGGTCCTCAAATTTGTGGTAGAGCTATTTTATAGTTCTGTAACTATCTAACATGTTGTTTCTGGTGTTGTTGAGCAGGTTAAGGTCAAATTCCCTAGTATTGTCGCTTGACACCACCATAGAAGGGTCAATAAACTCTTCCACCTTAATCTGCCCACCTTTACCAGTTTTGACTTTGGGGTTTATTATTTCTTGATAGTGATTCCAATTTTAGGTGACTTAATGTTAAAGTCTCTCCAGCCCACAATCCTTCCCTTATCGGCCTTATAGTAGCTGAAATATTTGTCCTAGTCATCGTCCAAATTTTGGGGTATGGAGTCTAAAAAAGGGGAAGCTCTGTAATTCTTGTCCTCCATAGAATTCCTATCAGTACTCGCCTCCCTATCTTTCTCCTTTCTGCTTTGGGGTTTAGCTGGCGTTGTATGCTTCCGCTTTCTGCCCTTCCCGGTAGTAATCTTCTCCTCGCCTTCTAAATCCATACCTTCCTCATTCTCATCATATTCCTCATTCGAGGAAACGATCATGGCTTTCTATTTTTTGGGGGTACCCATGATCTCTTTCTTAATTTTCTTTTGGGTACCTTTCCTCTTCTTTGAAGATGAGCTCTAGTGGTTCTTCTTTATAACATATCCCCCATTCTCTTCAGAATGCATGCCCTCACTATCCTCCGTATCCGAGGGGATATAATCAGACCCCGAAGCCTCCCTCTCCTCTATCTGACCAATTTCCTTACCCAATATTTGGGCCTTAAAGTATTCATAGATAAGCATCAGAAGCCCATCATGTAGGGTAGGGTTAGAGATAGCCTTTTGTCTATAGCCATTAATATTCTCATTTATAGAAGCATATAAATAGAAGGGAATAAACACATTAATACCATGGTGAAAGTAATTCAAAAGAATGAAATGGTAGGTGTGGATTCTATCAAACTTGGTATCAAGGGTAATGTAGTAGATTATGGCCTAGAGAACAAACCTCCACAGAATTTTCAGCCCATCTGGTAGGTAGTGGGTGCAACTTTGGTGAGCTCGTTCTTTTCCTTCTCATTGCTAACATACTCGCTAATTGCAGAGTCTGAGATCTTTCGATCTCTATAGAATTTTTTACCAAAAATAGGGATCCATGTAACCACAGAGATTACCTCCTTAGTCACCGTGAACTTTCTTCCCTCTATCTTGATACTACCTTCATTCCAATTTTTGATAAACAATCTAGACATAGACTATTTCCCGTCATGGAGTCTTTCAATAAAGGTAGTAATCCCTCCATTTTGTAGATGTTTCCATACTTTTTCCCACCTCTGCCATTTTTTGCTATCCTTAGCAGGTTCCCTTCTATGTCTTTCTCCACCCATCGCCTTAGGATAATACACCAACAGGGGAAAATATCTGCTAAAACTAACTTTTGACAAATGTTTCCAGAATGATCTTTTTTTGTGCCTTGAATAGGAAGTAATGTCTTTGTTTTTGAGTACCCAGTAAGTGTGCGAGCTTTGGTTGCAATTATTACTCTTCTAGCCTATCTCATACTTACCATTTATGGTGACACCATTACATATATGAGCTATCCCTTTCATGATTATTTTCTATGTGTCCTTCCTTCCCGTGGATTTGGTCATAATCCAAAATATCTAAAGCTTCACGTGGAAGATATCCTCCACAAATCCAGCGTGTTTGCCTTTCACTACGCACTGCCCAATTGGCGAACCAGTTGGTGACATTATTTCCTTCTCTATACACATGGATAATATGCACCCTTTCAAAGGTATTCAACAAGCTTTGTGTCTCCTCAATCATGTTGAAAATTTTCCACGAAGGAGGGTGAGTATTTTTAAGGCAATTGATAATGTTTTGGGAATCACCTTCTAACCAAAGTTGTTTGACTCCCATGTCATGTGCAAACTTAGTCACGTGGAGGGTAGTGCAAACTTCCACAAAATGGTTGGTTTGAATGCCTAACAGGAAGTTGACGGCAACAATGCCCTGACCATTGCAATTTTGAATAATGCCTCCACTTCCTGCCTTACCCAAATTTCCCTTGGACGCTCCATTGAAATTTTCTTTGGACCAACCAAACGGAAGACAACACCAGGTGTAGCTCTGTCTTTTATCCTTGGTCTTCTTTGGGTCTGAAGAATCAGGTTTTCCAGCACCGACAAAAGGATTAGTATTGCCACATAAAACAAAGTTATCCATCAGAGCATTATGGATTTTGTCAAATATGATTTTAGTGCTAGCAATGCGTTCTCTAAAGATGCAATTTTTTGCTCTTTCCATATGCCCCAACAGAAGTGAGGTAGCGCCCATGACCAGATTTTTAGAAAGGTTGTTTTTTGGAAGGACCTGGTTCAGTTAGAGAACATATCTTGCACAGAGATAGGGAAACACCATTGGATGCCAAAGAGTGACATGAGATAATTCGAAATTGAGCTAACATAGGAAGAGTGGATGATGAGATGATCTAGAGACTCCGCATGGAAGAGACAAAGAACACACCTGTTAGGGATGGGGATGCCCCATTTAACAAGGTTGTCAACAGTAAGAATTCGGTTTTGGAGTAAAAGCTAGAAAAAAAACATTGATTTTTGGGGTTAGGTCAGGTAACCAGGCCTTCGCCCAATAAGGGGAGGCTCCGTGAGTAAATTGGGAAAAGTAGACAGAGGCCACAGTGAAAAAATCCTTGAGGGGAATCTTCCCAAATCAAAGTAGCTTGATTCTTGGAGAGAGAGATAGCATTGAGGGCCATGGTTAATGGAATTAAAATCGGGGAAACAAAAGCCAAGTTCACCCAGGAGTTCCCCACTCTGTAATTGTTGACTCTGTCCCAAAAAAGAAAGATGCAGGTCTCCTTCCATTGATTGAAAATGTCAGTGCTTTTCAGGGGCTTGGTTAAGAGACAATTGTCATTCTAGAAGCTTATGCTGTGAACTTAGAGTGTGTTGTTGAATCTTAACTATGAATCAATATACTTACTTTTAGTTGTATTATAGATAAGTGAATGATGAATATGGAAGAGTTCTTTTGTAATTTTTGTAAGATTATTTCAGTCCTATCAATTTACCTTGGAGTAAAAGAAGGTGGATTGAAAGAGACACTTGGTGGTGAAGATTTAGAAATGAAGATGAAAATAAATTATTATTTGTCATGTCCCCAACCAGAGCTTTCTCTAGGAATTGAAGCTCACACAGACATGAGTGCTATGACTCTTCTTGTGTCCAATGGAGTTCAAGGACTTCAAGTTCATAAGGATGGTCATTGGGTTACTATGGATTATGTTCCTAATGCTATCAACATTCATATTGGAGATCAATTGGAGGTTTGTATTGCAATTGATGTTCACCACTCCTTTATGTTTTGATGATACCTTTTTTAAATATTGAACAAGGAATATTACATAGAATAAGAGCTACCAATAGCTACATGGAAGATAAGTTTAAATAATATTAACAAGAAATATAAGAAAATAGTCTTAGAAATTAGCCAACTTTGTTACTATATTGAAATAGCATAACTTTATCTTTGATTTATTGAAGATAATTTTGTTAAAATTGGACTTATAGTATTATAATTGATGCAGATTTTGAGCAATGGAAAGTATAAGAGTGTCTTACATAGAAGTGTGGTGAGGAAGAATAAAGTGAGAATGTAATGGGCAATATTTTGCACTCCACCTAATAATAAAGTTATTGATCCAATGAAAGAGATGACTAATGAGGAGAACCCTCCATTGTTCAATACTAAAACTTATGAAGAACTCCAGCATCACAAGATCAATAAGATAGAGCAATGGAATTAGCAATCTCCTCATAAAGTGGTTCATTAATATTTTATATATTTAATAAAATTAAAAATAAATTTGTGTTTAACTTTTTTTAGGTATATTTCTTAATGAGTTTCAAAAAGAAATAGTCATTGCCTACATTTTTATTAGGTTTTATGACTTGTCATAAGATATTTTTTTTTTAGTATATTTTAGTGTTAAACTAATAGAAAAATAAGGAGTTATTTCAAAAAATCCACCTTCTCCTACGTTCATTTCCAATAATTATAGCTCAATAATATCATGTATATCATCTTCCAATGATGTTAATGTGCATTCAAATAATCAAACATAAGAATACAAGGTTACAAGATAATCAAGAATCTACCAAGATTTTTCTTTTCTGAATATTATATAAATAAAGTGTGTATCAATTTTCAAATGCAACTTTGAATGGACAATTGTTTGTATGAAATTTTCATAAGAGGTCAATTGAATACAATCCTTAAAAATAGAGGACCAAAAAATTGGGAAAGCCATGGTAGTTCAACTTTAGATCATATGACACTTAAATCATTGCACTCCTTCAAGGGCCTACACCACATACTTCTAATTTCCTATAGTGCATAAAGAATCAAATTCATATTGTGAATGCCCAAGAAGGTGAATTATATGGCCACCTACACCCATTTTCTTTCTATAGTGGTTTCAACTTTGAAAAATTTATTATGATTCATTAGACATACAATTCCAAAGTCCCCTAGATCATTAATTAACTTTAATTAAGAAAAATATTATTTGACTCTTAAAGATAGAAAAATTTAGAGGCTATGCTAGGGGTAATTTGTTCAAGAAAATCCTTCATTTATCAAATAATAACATTGTTGTTGCATAAGAACATCTAAAGTACTAAGCAAACCCATAGCACGGTTTTCACCATCTTTGGAACTTTACATATTTTGTAATAGATAACCAGATAGTATTATTGGAGAAGGTAGTTTTTGAACATCGAGATTGATTAAATCTCAATGGTTGAATTGGCCCTTACACCAACTCACTAAACTAGCACATTGATGAGCTAGGGTGATCAAGAATATTAATTGGTAAACTTGAACTTAAAGTTTAAGTGGAGTGCAAGGTAAATAAATAAAAATTGAAATAACTTTGAATATACTAATAGATTTAAATATTTTTACTACTGCAAAAAGGAAATAAAATTGTAAAGACTATTTTCTCAGCTTCATGAGCTCACCATCCTCGATGCTAGCGCGAGTCTGTGACTATAGTGTGGATATAAGATGATAGTGCAGTGTGCATACATCCTATAAAAACATGGTACATAAATTGAAATAGAAAAAAGTATAAGAAAGGAATATATGTTAACATAAAGCACGACTAGTCTAAGGGTTGGAAACAAAAAGTAGAACCAAGCTAAGAAAATAATTATTATGAAGGAATAAGATGAGAAGAAAGATCATAGATGGGAGGTAGAAGAATCCCAATACCTCTCACTCCTTCCTCCTTCAAATCCTACACACAAATATTAACGAAAAATGTTGCGTCTATTTGAAGATATGTCGTAGTCAAGTCCCTATTTTTGTGTTTCCACATACACAAAAACTAAATGGATAGATGGACAAATTTGGTGATATATAACTAGTATTTGATAAATAATAAATGACAATAAGTAAAATAACAAGAATATGTTCAAGATACTTTTATATTCTAAAGTGAAGCTAGATGTGGTGAGATGAGGGAACTCCCCTTCAAAGACATGAAGCAAGAGCTTGGTGGGATGAAGGAATAATAGTAACAAAGGTGGTGGAGTTGCAAATATGAGGGTACCAAGATGCTATGAAAGATACATACAAGAGAAAACAGAGCTTCAGGAAGACCTAAAATGTAAAAAAGAGAAGTGAAAAAGTTTGTAGAAGAAAAAATGAAGGAAATTTGTGATGTTTGAAGCAAGTTGAATGATTCTCAACATCCGTGTATGGTTTGCAAAGGCATTACACTATAGAAATATTAGTTGTAACATCCCAACAACCACCTGCACATTTGTAGGTTTGCGAGATGATTGCATAAATCACTCATATATTTGTGGTGTGCATGTGTCTCGAGCCAAACATATTGCGTGATCAATAATTCAAACAAGAAAATGACCTAGTGGATGGAGGGACATGGATTTTTACTCAGAAATTTGATTTTTAGTTAAGATAGAAGCATTATTCAATAATGAATTATAGGGGGTAAAATTAATGACACTACATCTTGGCCCCAATTTAGCCATTATATCATTCTTGAAGATGCAAGATAAAGTAGATAAAACTTACCTAAGGGTCTTTTGTCCACCTAGGGAAAATCCCTTATTTTTTGTGAGATTGCATCCAATGTGCAAGTTGTTGGACACCTATGGATGCTAAGAGGGAGGACTAAATTAGCATGCACAAAAATTAAACATATTTTGTCATACATATAAACAATAATTAAATTTAATCCAACTAGCCATCAATGAAATATATTGCAATGAACACACAGGCATTCATGCCAGATTCATGTGGAAAACCCAATACTATAAAAATTACAGCAAGAATATACACACTATATGAATCATTGATTAAGTTTATTTTGGTTTTTGGCTCGCCACCATAGATGTGAACTAATCCCTTATAAAGAGCTTGTACTAAGGTGCACTATCTTATGGAAAGATACAAATATGCACAAGCTACCAAAATACAACACACTCTTCCAATAGGTACCAAGAAACAATGAAATAAAGAGATATGGGATATGGTAAAACTTTTATAAGCTTCCTCTGTGCACAAAATCTTACTAGCTGCCTAGTAAGAAAAAATTTCAAAGTAGAATTGACTAGCATAACACAAATTGCAAGACCATCAATTCTACTTCTTTATCTCCCTGGGATGAGTGAAACTAGCATAATACAACTTCATAGCCTTTCTACTCTTTCCTCCTCTTCCTATCCCATGGATCACCTAAAATAACATAAATTGGTAGACTATTAGATTTATGGTCTCTCTCTCTCTCTCTCTCTCTCTCTCTCTCTCTCTCTCTCTCTCTCTCTCTCCATGTTTCATAGATTTTCTAGTGGGTTAGATCATGGAGTGTTGTCTCATCATTGGTCTATTCTCTTTTGCTTTCCATGTGACCATTTGTGCTCTTGTGATAGCTTTCTAAGTGTGATACTAGTGGTTGAGACATTAGATTCATTGAGGTCTCTTCAACTAGTTGACTTGTAATCTTAGTAAGATTTAGGATTTTATCTTCCTTTTATTTGTCCATGCACATGGATGTACAAGCTAAGATCCTTTGTTTGGGGCCTATTAGCCTTAAACTTAGTGATGTATTATCTCTTTAAATTTTTTCCAATGATCATTTTTTTCTTCTTTCTCTTCTCCCCTTTTTCATTTACCGTGACCATGAGGTTGTATTATAATGTTTCTAAATTAGGGGCTAAATGTACCATTGTAAATTGTAACAAACTAATTGGCGTGTGATTCCTGATTATTTAGCACCCACCTTAGTGTGTATTTCATAATAGGACTTCATATGACACTTAACAAATACCTAAATTCAATGATAAGCTCTTTATCATTTTAATATTATTTAAAATCAAAGTAATCCCTTATTTATAAGTGTGATCCTCCATTATTCCTCTAATCCAATATTTTATTTCATCATCGAGGCCCTATGTTACCATTTGTGGCCTTTGTGTTCTGTTCTAACCTTGAAATTACTTGCGCCCTATAATTCAACATCTACCCCATCTTCCTATAAATATAATCACATTTTGTATCATTATTATGGGTACACAATATCTGATACATTGTGTAAATTGGGTAAAAGCACAAAGCTGTGTCATGTTTCAGGACCACTTATCAGCACAGCTAAACTTGAGTATTTCTAAATAAATTTATTTTTTTGAAACATATGGTCTAGCTAGATTCATTCTAGCTAAGCTAGATAAGTGGTTAAACTTTTCCAATTGGAAATGTCTCTTAAATGCATGTTTTATACCAATTACCAAAGAAATAAAATTATTTTAGAAAATTGATGTTTTAATAACCCCTACTCTTTTTAATGATATTTTTAAAAAATATAAAAAATACCCTTTTATAGAGCTCAGAGTCAAGATTATTTTCATATAAAATTTATAATAGTTTGATTAGATCTAATATATTATAATTTCAAAATACAAGAAGTAGGTATTTTAACATTCGAGAAGATGTTGCTTCAAATAAATAAAAAAAATAGTAAATCATATCAAAAAAATTTTAAAATTTATATTTAACACTAGAGGAGAGAGTCCTCTTCAAGAATATGTAATTTTTTTTCTGAATGGTGTAGATTTGATAGGGGAAATTTGGAGGGAGATGAAAACTATCGATTTCAGATAAGTTCAACTTTGAGCAGTTATAACAGAGAAAATATAGATTGAAAACCAATCTTTCTTATTTTTTACACTAGCTATACATTTTATCTATAACATATTTGGAAACCAAAGGAAAAATAGATTATTTGCATATACTTGTTTGGAGGGAACTAGACCCCAGATTTTCAGCAATGGAAAAATGAACTTCAAAAATAAAAAAACTATGTACATTCTTATTCAAAAAATTTAAAACAAATTATAGACATAAACTTAATCCATTTTTACACATTTATTTAGTTTAAATCATCCTTAAATTCTAAATGAAAATGCCACCTTTTATGTCGTTAAAGTTGAACAGTTTGCATGTTGTGGTCCTTTTCCTTTATAAAAGTGTGACACAAGTTTGTACTTTTACCCGTTTCCCTGAACACAACATCCAGGATAATGTGTTCCCCCATAAACGGTCCCAAATTTAAAACTAGGGCCCCATTATAGTGTTTTGGTGAGAAATCAGATTCCTATCTCTACACATTTTGGTATCCAACATTATTATCAAGCATCCAATTATAAACCACATTCAAGATTTCAAGGGCTTTCTTAATATTTGGTATCCAAGTGTTCAAGAATTGAAGATCTAGACTTCTTCTCAAGAATTCAAGGTGTTATTCTCGACGCATCTAGCTTATATTTCCCTCATTAAAGGCCAAGAAAAGGATTTTTCTATCAAGAAAGGACATATATACACATCTACATTCATCTAGGTGTTGTTTCTTCTTCCCAATCAAGCTTTGTGGCAACAAAAAATATTCATTACATAAGGTTTTATCTTTCATGATTTTATTTTGTGTTTTTGTGTTGGTTCAAAGCTATTGCATCAATATATTTGATCACATTTTTATTGCCAAGGTATGGCAGACTTCATTTTTTAGATCTAGTATCTTCTATATTACAACACGCTTTCATTTCTATTATTTCATATCAAGGTTGATTCCAACTAGGGGTTTTACTGAGACGAACCCCTTCATCCAATATTTTTCCCAATTTTTCTTTGTGTAGGTATATGTGGCATTGTTGTTAGAACTATTCTAAACTTTTGTGACATGTCGAATCAGTTGTTAAACGTTTAGGCAAAATCAGAGGGTACACAACAAAGATTTGCCAACTATACCTGGGTAGAAAACATGTACTTTAGTTTGTACCCTACAAAAGCAGCTCAAATTTAGATCAGTGGTTAGTATGGCTCTCTGGTTTCTATTCCAATTCATTACAGGTTTCTTACTAATTTCTTTCTGTCTATACCTCCCAAAATTAGTTACATTTTCTTATCTATCCTTCTATCTTACTTCATCATATAATCCTAATCATTCCAATATCATTAACAATGAGGGCTCATTGACCCACTTAGAGCTTAAGTTCTATTTGAGCTTATTCGTACATCTTCCTTTCAAGTGTGCATTAAGAAAATGGAATCAATCCTCATTGCTTACCTTTTCTTATTATGCATTTTGGTGAGCTTGAAATATGAAATTTCCATTTTGATTTTGTGTCTAGATATCCTTTGTATGAATTGTATTAGTCAATATTTACATCATATCTTTGCTACATTTTATCCATTTAGATATCTAGGTTCACCTATTGTACATTTTGGTTAACCCAACTCATTACATTTCCACTTCTAATTTGGTGCTTAGATTTGATTTGTTTGCATTCCATTTAGTGCATTTAGTTTAGTCATATTTTTGCAGTAATTGATAAAAAACATGAAAAAAAAATTGCATATTTGTTTTATAGATCTAGTTCATCGTTGCATTACATTTGCATGTTAAAAATAATAAAAATACAAAAAAATTGACTCAAAAACATGGGTTAATAAAATTGACTCAAAAACTTCAAAACTTGAACCTAATAACAATATTGTAAAGAAAAAAAATTGCTGATAAAGAGATCAAAAAGGCAAAACTCCTACTTATAAAATTGTTTTTCATGAGGCCACATGATATGAGAGAAGTGCTCAGTAGCCTTCTATATTCACTATAATTAATGAAATTTATGATATAGTTATTCTAATAAAAATAGTTTGAATAAGAATTTAATCTATATCAAGCATACCAACCAAAATTTAAAATTGAACCATACAACTGAAATGAAATATAACTTGTTCACAAAATCGTATCATATATATATATATAGAACGTTCTATTACAAACTTATGATGTATATCTGCATGGACGCCTTAAAGTAAAGACTTAACACCATTTATGAGTATGAATTTACTTAGTGTAATATATGATATGTCATTTATCCAAACTTTTTTGAAAAGAGAACCGAGAGACTAAGAATTATTTAGTAATTAAACATGTTGAACATTAAATACAATATTCCTTAACCTTGAAAATACAGACTAAAAACATAAGTTTTAAAACAAGATTACAAGCAACGGAATCCTCCTCCTCTATTACAAAGAAATGCCAGCTAATGGTTCTAGCGGTTCAACTAAGCGTCCTCCCTCTCCTGCTCTATATGCAACCATTTCTCCATACGTGTATGGCCTATAAAGCGGTGGATGTTCATCATCAATAAGTTCAGTGGGTGCTTTTATTACCTTCTCATTTGGAAAAATGGAAAATAAGCCCAAAGTTAAACGAAACTGTTGTTTTTTCACCATCACTTGATGTTTTGTACTACGGATCCTTCCATTACTCCATGCCTGTTTTTTCACATATTATATAAATATTAACTTAATATATATATATTTAGGAAAGAAATAAAAATGTGTAGAAACAAACATAACAAAGAGAAAATGTGTAGGTTGAAAGACTGAACATTAAAAAAAAAGTTAAGTTCCTTAAAGTTCAAAAAGTATGTTAATAAAGAATGACAAAACTATGAACATGACTATGTCTATATTGTAGGCACCTAGATGATATTGAATTCGAATCTTTGAGAATAAAAAGCAAACAAAACTAACAACTTCAACATAAAAATCTCATGTCAATGGTTCAAATTCTAATGAAATAAATAATTTATATTGACCCACCTGAAAGCTATCTCCCATCATGACAACAAAAGTATTAGGAACAGGTTTCACGTCAACCCAGTTCCCTTCTTTGAAAACTTGGAGACCGCTACACCCATCTCCATACAAAATAGTAATAGAGCTCAAATCCGTGTGAGGTCCAAGACCAGATGATTCACATGCCAACTCAGATGACACTTCATTCATACTCATACGAAACATGGTCTTTCCATGGCCGAAGTCAATTGCATAGTATTTGCTCACTCCCAAGCTTGCAAGAATTACATGGTGCACTTTCTTTGACAACTCCATCATGTCACGGGTGAATTTTTCCATGGTGTCACTGTTCCCAAGTCATTTCAGTTTCGATTGAAAAAAAAGAGATGAAAAAAGAAAATTGATAAGTATAAGGAGATATTTTGTGTAGTGAATTAAATCATATAGCTTTAGAGCCAAATTTATTGACGCATATTTCATGACTAGTGATTCACAAGAACCATCTTTCATGAGAATGAATAGTACTATTATAAAAGAACTCATCTCTCATGAAAATGAATGGTACACTTAGCATTCATTATATCTAGATTATGTTCACAAGGTTAGTATCGGGACTGGTGACCTCAAAGAAAAACAAAATACTTCACCACTATAAACATCACCTAGATGCAATGAGTACTATCACTTGTGTGAACATCACTTAATTGCCATAAGTACTAAATGTGTCATTCAATTTCATGAGAGATGAGTTCTTATGAATCACTATTTATGAAACATAAATTAATAAATTCGACTCAAAAACATCAAAACTGAATCCTGATATCAATACCGCAAAGAAAAAATTTGCTGATAAAAGACAACAAAGAGGCCAAACTCCTACCAGAAAAGTTCGTTTCCCTGAGGCCACAACATATGAGAGAAGTGCTCAATAGCCTCTCGATCTGGAGCTCCCGAGAGCACCATACTCAGGCTTTCGAAAAAGGGGGCCTGGGGAATCTGGCCCAAATAACCCATTAAAGGAGTGGGATAAACGTTTTTCTTCTTCGTCTCTAATGGAAGCTTAAACGCTTCCCTGGCTGCCAAATCTGCTTTGCGGACTAGATCGGGAGAAATTCCATGGTTTACAATACGAAAACACCCACTTTCCTGGCAACCCTCTCTCACAGCCTGTAGAAATCCATCATCTAGTAAATGAGAGATATCCAATTCGGGAATATCCTCAACCTCTGCTTCGCCTCCGTTATTTGCCATTATAGGAGCCATGGCGATCACTTTCTTCTTAGTACAGACTAACTGAATTCTGATCTATCTTATTTAACTACTGTTTGGGTTTGAATTCTGATCTATCTTAATAGTCGATAGGCTTTATAACTCCTACAAACGCATTGTTTTGTCATTTATATGATCTGATTAACAAGGCATCTTTTCAAAGAGATTCTTCCTTATTCAATATTCATATGAAAACAGTCATGCTAGCATATTCACTAAAAGTAACTGTTGTCTTATTAACAAGGCGTCCTTAGACTATTCATATGAAAGCAGTCATGCTAGCGTATTCACTAAAAGTAACTGTTATCTTATTAACAAGGCATCCTTCTAGAGAGATTATTTCTTACTCATATCTTGATAATGTTTGTCCCAAGGTATCTTTCAGACGTTTACATTTGAGAATCATGGTATAATTTCCTAGGTCTATTAAAGTTTGTAAAATTTATCCAAAGTGAGGTATAATCTGTGGGAGAGGCTATTGGGGATTTTCAGATGGTGGATTTTGTATCCTCTGACATTTTTCATCTGACGTATTCTTGTATCTTTGTGGAGGTGGATGTTTCTAAGGGTCTCCCGGAGAATATCACTTTGGCTTCTCCTAGGGGATCATGGATCCAGAATCTTGATTACGAGGGAATCCCATTCAGATGCAGAAAGTGCCATAAGAGTGGCCATATTGCTACCTGTTGTCTGTCCGATAGGATAAAATCGAAGAAACCACCTTCTTGGTGGATGGGTGTTGTTGACCACCATTATACGGTTAGAAAAGCTCCTAAGGCTGGGGCTACGGATGGTTGCCCTTCTCAAGATGATCTCACTTCTGCTGATTCTATTGTTGCTGCCTCAAATGTTGTCTTGGTTCTGACAGTTGATGTTCTCTTTTCGAATGCTGCGGCTGTTGTCCCTGTCCAGACAAATTTTATTGTCTCTGGGTCAGATGTCCTACCTGCTAGTGTTGTGGTTTCTATTTCTCCAGGAGGGGATTTGGGTATTGGTAGAGATGTTGTTCCAGTCCCAGTTGATGCTGGTGTGGCCAACCCTTATTTTCAGGTTGTGGGTTTTTTTGCTAATTCTTTGGCTGAGCAGAGTGATGCTAAAAAGTGGAGGAAGGATGGACAACTGTTAAAGGAAAGAGATTTAAGTCTCCCATGCCTTCTTTTGATATGAGTTTATGGTCAAATAATGGTGGGCTTAAATGATTTTCTTGTTGTTCCTCTTATGGATTGTTGGCCTGGTTTTGGTTTCATTCTTGTGGGAACATTTGTTTGCTCCCTTTGGTGTGTTTGGTGTTGTGTCAGAGTAGTTTATTTTGTCTCTTAACGCTCTATCTTTCTTAGTGTTTTAGTAAAAGGTTTCGGGTCCTTTCAAAACCTATTTTTCACTTAATCAAAACTCTTCAAGTTTGACATCAATTTAATTGTAGGACTTTGAGAGTAGAGGATGCACAAAAATCTCTCACCTCCTTGTTTCAATCATGATTTTTTTTCAAATAACACTACTTCAATTATCTAAACATGGCACCATAAGAGCAATTAGAACCTTTTAACTTAACTTCCAATGCATATCTAGACCAAAATATTATAATTAAATTGATACAATCCACTCCTCCTTGGCCATAGACTAACACAAAAAATGATATCGAACAACTAAACACCATATATTCAATTGTAGAAAAAATGAACATGATAATTCTAAATTAGAACATTGCACAAACCTTCTGAATAGTTCCACAAAGTTGCACATGTAGAAAGACCAATAGAAAACATTCTTCAAACTAGTCCTAACCAGTCATAATAGCTAGTCTTACCATTACAAAATAGAAAATCACAACTTCAACCTCAGAACTTTTGGGGACCAGAAAACATGATGGTGCAACAGTCACAAACCATAGACATTACAACCAATCATCAACTTCTTAAGCAGAGGAATGTAGAGCATTCTTTCATAAGGACTTCAAATACTCTTTCTTGCATATTCCTACTTCCCATACTATCACCTTTTGAAAACACCACATACTTAAGGGCCCGTTTGAGTGCTAGAATACCAAATGTTGCATATAGTCAATTCTGGAAGATACTACAATTTTGGAAGATACTTATCATGACAATGATTTTCAAAATATGGGTTGGACCTCTTTGGTTCACCTAAAAGATGACACACACATGTATATATATATATATACACACACATATATATAAACACATATCTTCTTTGAATATATATACACACATGTGTACATATATACACACACACATATGCGTGTGTGTATATACATACATGTGCATATATACACATGCATGTATATATATGCGTGTGTATACATACATGCACACACATGTGTGTATATAATGGGTACCTAATGTGTTCTAATGAGTCTTAGTGTGTCGTAATGGGTCCTAATGTATCCCAATGGGTCTTAAGTGGTCTTAGGACCCCCTTAAGACCCGTTTGGACACATTAGGACCCATTGCGACACATTAGGGGGCGTAATGTTTTCTTACAGGTCTTAATGTCTTGTAATGGGTCCTAATGTGTCCCAATGGGTCTTAAGTGGTCCTAGAACCCCTTAAGACCCATTTGGATACATTAGGACCCCTAGGGATACTTATTACACATTTTAACCCACTTAGGACCTATTACAACCACTTGCTATATGTTAATATATTCTAAGGGGTCCTAATGTGTTATAAGGGGTCTTAATAGGTTCCTAGGAATTATTAATGTCCTAAGGGATCATAAAGACTGCTATGGGGTCCTAATGTGTTCTAAGGGTTCTTAATAGGTTCCTAGGAATTATTAATGAGTCATAAGGGATCATAAATAGTCCTAAGAGGTCCTAATGCATTTTAAGGGGTTAGAAGGGTCGTAAATGGTCCTATGATCCATTAGGACCCCTTATGATACATGGTGGGTCCTAAGGGTTCTTAATGTGTACTAATTAGTCCTAAGGGGTCATAGGACTCGTCAGTGAGTCCTAGGACCCCTAATAACACTTTACGATACATTATGGGTCCTAAGCAGTCCTAATGAACATATTAAGGGACATCAAGGGACTTGCGCTCCTGATGCATATTAAGGGGTATTAATGCATACTAATAAGTCATTAATGGTCCTAGGATATATAATGGGTGCTAAGATAGGGTCATACAATACATTATGGGCCATAAAGGGATATTAAGGGGTGGATATGTTGATGAGTTCTAAAGGGTCATGTAGTTGTTGAATAAGGAGTAGTAACATGGGTCCTAGGATGCATAATAGGCCGTAAGGGTTGTCAAATACATTATAGGTCCTAACGAATGATAATTACATATTGTATAGTCATAAATGGTCTTTATTTTGTGTGCAATTGACGTACATATAAGAATTTAATTCAATGTGTTAAGATTCTATATTGCTTTTAGTTAAACTTAGTGGTTTACGATTTCTATATGTTCAAAATTATTTGTTTCTACGGTTTCGATTGTGAGTTATTTATCTAGGATTTGATTGTGAGTTATTTATTTAGGGTTATCATTCTAAGTTTTTGGTTTGAGGTTTGTATTTTAGGATGTTAATTTTTTTAATCTGTTTCATCATGTGTACATACATGCAATTTTTACATTTTTAGTAAAAAGTTTTAAAAAAAATTACATCTATATACATGAAAAACTAATTTTTTAACATTTCTAGAGTAAAACTATACAAAAAAAATAAATACATTTAAAAAACTAGTTTTTTACATTTCAACAATAAAATTATATGAAAAAACTAATTATAAATGAAAAAACCAATTTTTTTTACATTTCTACAATAAATCTAAAAACATTTAACATACAAATTTATTTTTCATAATAAAAATAAAAAAATACTAACTAAATTGATAAAAATTTGTAAAAATAACATAAAATAATAGTTAAAATGAAAAAACCAAAAAAGGCCTACCTGGAGAGGTTTCTAGCAGGAGAGGAAAGGGGTGGAGCTCTCAAACCAAGGGGACATTTGTGAAAAATGAGTCCACCTCGTTATTTAAAAAAAATAGTTTTCATAAACGGGGCCCCACTTAGAAATGGGGGCCCGTTACAAACGTAACCCCGTTTTGAAATAGGGTGACGCTTGTAATGGGGCCCCGTTTCTAAGAGGAGCCCCATTTTAAAAAAATTTGGTTCGGGGTCCTATGTCTGACGGGATCCCAATTTGAATTTCAACTCAAGACCCCAAAGTGTAACGTGACCCCTTTATTTACAAGCGGGACCCCGTTTGTAAAAGTATGTTTCACAATATCAACTAAGTGTAAAAGTTTCACATGAAGTGGACTCACTTCTTACTTACACCCTAAACACATATTGATAACATACCTTTGGCATAGTGATATAAATTTAGATGAAAAAAACTACATTTTGGTACCATATAATTTATTTATAATATATATCCTTGATTGGGCCTAAATTATTTTTTAAGGCTACATATAACCATACTCTCCTATGCCTAATCGAGCCTAAAGTGAATGGGTGTTTAACCACTCTTGGTAATTGGTCTATTATCCCTCACTCTTTGATGAAGAATACATTTCTCCACCCACAAGTATGACTTTTCCCTTGCCTAAGATAGAAAATTCTATTTGGAAGTGTGACACACAATTGGCACAATCTATATGTTTTGTTTACAAACTTGTAAGGAAAAAAAATACACTTAAACAATCTTTTCTCTCTCTATTGGTGTCATATCTTGCTACCCTCAATTCTAAAAGATCACTGATACTTTATGGTTGTTCAGGGATATAAAGAAATCAATCGTTACTTCATCCATTAACAAAGACAAGAAAATCCCAACAATAACAAGGTAACTAGACCTTCTACACTTCAAACTCCATGAAATATCGGTAGTTGTACCCCTAATTCATGGACTTGGTCAAATAACTCTTATACAACCTCCTCAGTAGATGACAACATGGATATTATATATAAAATTTAATAATTTATTTGACAAACAAAGCATATGATGGTTTTATATTTTTAGTTTATTCCACCATACTTTTCATGAATTACCTATTACCAATGCCTAATCCACTTGGATTATAGAGTCACATAAAAGAAGAGAATATTTGATAGTAAAGTTCATTTACTTCTTAACATAGAATTCAAAGAAAATATGCCTTACATATAACCTCTCATTTCTATGGATGAATATTATTAAATTTGCAACAAATTATAAACTCTCACAAGTAATTATCTCATCATATTTAATTCTTTCCTGGAAAGATAGAAAATGTAATAAACTCATTCCCAATAACTCAGAGAGACAAATTGAGACAAATCCTTAATTTTTATTCAATTCATAAAGAGTCTAATTTTATACACAGATATATCATCAAGCTTTAATTGTTAATTTACTATCAAACATTGTACATGCTTTTTTCAGAGAATGCATAACTTCAATATGTATTACACTATATTTAACATAGACTGACTTCACAACAAAAAAAATGGGAACCCTTCACAAGTGATCTTGGAATTCCTTTTATAGACTAAGGAATGCAACAATCTTTGGATCACTTGGAACAAAATTTTTACTCTAATTTTTGAACAATAATAAAAGTCTAGGAAGACTTCTTCAAATCTTCAAATTTTGTGAATGCGGGTATTGGTATCAGTAAAATGACATCTAGCACTTTTTTGGAAATAATCAGATACAATTTATTTGAATTGTGTAGGATACCCGTAGTTATTTATGGAAAATTAAAGGTACCTATTCAGATAGTTATTCTCCTTGTAAACAAGCTCAAGCTCTAGGTCAATAACCAACTAGAAAAAAAGACAAAATTGGTGAGTTCAAACTACTCAAATAGTCTTCATCTTATTCATCCATATCTCCCACCTAGAAAATTCCCTATTTTCTGGCCACTCAAAGGAATTGGAAGTTGTTATTTGGCTAACAACTTCATTACATCAAGCATTGGTTACGGCCCTTGCACCTGAAGTAAACTTAACAAGATCTACCTCAGCACTTAAAAGATTATCTATTACCTCATTGAAGCCAGGTATATCAATATCCTTGATTAAAATTAATAGAGTCTCAATTCTCTCCACAATTAAATCAAAACCCTTGTCCATGGAGGGATATCTGTTGATTTTCAAAGATCAATTGCAAATGTATTCACACTGCTGTTATTTTATGTATTTTCCAAATGCATCGATCTCTTGTATATATACATGGCAAAGACAAGAAGAGACATGTCCCTTAATGGGACATGTCTATTCATTAATCTAATTTATTAATTTAACTATATAGTTATTATAAGAATAAATATAGATTAACTTTATACATTTATATATGCATATTAATATATAAAATAATTATTATATATATTAATATATATATTAATATATATATATATGTGTGTGTGTGTGTGTGTGTATATGTATAAGTAATAAATCATTTCTCATAATAATCATATAGTCAGATTTATTTATCTGACCGATGCTACATACATCAACACTCCCTCTTAGCTAGGGAGGATAAATCAATCAATGTCAACACT
>MU226988.1:520010-548918 GCA_018584345.1 Thuja plicata
TATATATATGTATATGTATATGTATAAGTAATAAATCATTTCTCGTAATAATCATATAGTCAGATTTATTTATCTGACCGATGCTACATACATCAACAATATCCTTCAAATTTCCTTCTTTATCATAAATATTAGGGAAATAAGTATTATATGATTCCACGAAAAAATGCAATTTCCCTTTTATTATTTGATCCTTTCCTATAAAGAAAGAAACTAATGTAGTCATTGTATCTATCATGTCCTTAGTATCAGCAATCTTATCAGGAAGATCAGGCATGTATACTATAATTTTTGCAAGCTTAACCATCGAAATGTTTTGGCTTGACCATAAAGTGAGAATATGATTCAGGAAGGTCATGGCTTCTGCACATTTTCTCTCTGTATATTGCAAAGATACATGAGAGTTGTGAAAAATACTCAACTTCCTCTTTAAGGTGTCAACCATGTGTTATAGGATCTCCATCAGTACTTTGATCCCGAAAGTATTATTTTCCTCTTCTAGTTCCTCTATCCTCTCAGCATACCAATTTAACTTCTCAGCAACCTCCATAGGGATACCAATAATTAAGATAGGAGGAGTGAAATCACCTGTAGTTTCTATAGAATCATCCACCCTTTCACTAACAATAGGCATGTTGGATAAATTTTCAGTTAGCTCAGTAATATTTTCCTCTAGCATCGAATTTAGCATAAGATGCCCCTCATATTCATTGGATACCTTAATAAGGCTATTGTACATCTTTGCAACCCTCTTTTCCAAATCCTTTGCCTTGGCTCTATTAAGGAAAGATACATGGTTTAATAGGTCTGCAATATTTACATTGCTCACATTCTGGATGTTCCAGATGAGCTTGTTACCTTTCCTCTGATCCTATATATCAAGTATATTTTTCTTCTCTGTGGCTTGGGCAAGTGACTAGATTCCTAATCTCTTTCTCCTAGGGTCAAAACCCGAGCCTCTAATGAAATCTCAAACTTTGACCTTAGACTTGAAGATCTGATCTAGTTATTTTCTTATATGGTCATTTAGGAAGGATTATTGTATGTCCCATCCATGCAGTAGAAGCATACCATTTATCTTCACTAGTTCTCTTTCCTATACTACAGATAGTGGGTGATTGTCAGGATCATATTCCTCCAGTGCTTTTACCAGTCTTTCTCTATTTTCCTCTATATCATCCTCAGGACCCAAATTAATTATTTTCTTTTAACTTGAAAATAAAAAACTTGAAATCCTTAATTTGGATGAAGTTATCATCTTGCATGAAAAAATTTAAAAGTAGTTCAGTCTATCATCTATTTTAGTAACTAGTGCTATACTTGATTCTCAGTCCCCTTACCTTCTCATAGCTTCTAATAAACCCTTGTTGATTGTCTGATCTTATGTAAATAGGGACCCTTTTCAATAATTACTTCTTTAGCAGTATCTTTCATTATCTTAGGAGCATGTTCATTTTTGTATTTTTTGGCTACAGACCCTTGAGAAGACTCAACTTCATCTACTTCTTATACATCCACAAAATAATCTCTTTTGAATTCACATCTTTATGTGATGACTCAACATCCATAGGGTTAACCCTGGCCTCAGGGCCTACAGGTACATCAGACATCTTCTCCATTATTTCATCATATTTCTCAAGAAGTGTTTTCAACTTATCCCAATATCCATGTTCATGATAAAAAAAGGGAAGGAAGGATCGATTTCTTTGAATTCCCTTTCAACTATTTGGATATCATTCTACTTTCTTCTTTTTTCAGAAAACTCGTTAGGAATAACTAAATTTCTAATAATATCCTCCTCAGGAAATTCCTCATGAAGTGGCAAAGAAACATTTTTCATGTCTTTCAAATTCACTCTCATGAATCCCTCAAGATCACACATTCTCATCTTTGTAGATGCCTTAATAAATCATTAAGGGGATCCAAAGACCACTTCCCTATATGGTGAAATCACCTACCACCCATAACCTAGGTAGAAAAGTTACCTTCTTCAACTTCGGGCCTAGGTATTCCTTATAAACCAATGTTAATTTCCAGATAAACTCAATAACTCCAAACCTAAGAGGGACATGTTTTGGTAAAATGTGAGGTGTTTGAGGACACCCACAAACTCTAATGCTTGTAAAATTTTGAAAAAGGAAAGTATTTCCCCAATTATGCCTTATAGGCCCCTTACTATTTGTGTGTGGAGGTCTAATCAATATTCTAAGGTCAAGAGGGATTCTATCCTATCTATCACCTAACATATCCCTAATAGGGTCTATGATCCAATTTTCAAAATGTAAAAAATGAAGAAGAATAAGTAGTGCATTCCCATACCCTTTTCCACATTTGAATTGGCATCGGCATACCCATATCCTCTTTCAATGGTATCAACTCCTTATCTATCTTTTCATCATTGTAAAATAGAATGAGGTGCATGAGGATCGAATAATGCTTGAAGTGAATCTTGGAGGGATTGTTTTGTATATCCTCCAGGTCACTCTGAATTCTGTTGACCATGTAGCCAATGTAATCATACTTATTCTTCACGTGAGGGCATTGAATATCCATATCGAACATTAGAAAATTTTCATCTATTGTCTTTCCTCCTTCAACTCCCAATACTTTACACAGACCATACTCTATATAGTTGAAGTAGTTATGGAAGTTGTCTAGATGAAAAGGCTCCTTCACATTAATTGGAATGGGTATAGGTCTCCTTCCTTCTCGGGGCATGAACTTAGGATTTGCATTTTTCTTTAAGACACTTTTGTGTAAATGATACTACCTCTTTTCTTCATCTAGGTCTATGTCCACACTCATGGCCCCAGAAATGCCAAATGCTTCTACGAAGCTAGCTCTATCAATTCTCACTAGAGCCGCTTTTTCTTTTTTCCTTATGCATTTGGTGAGTGGGAAATAATGTTTAGCCAATACCTTCACTAGGTCAACATCCATGAAAACATCTTGAACAATCAACTTAGCCATGTTTAAGACCCATGAATTGCACACTGGAAAATATTTCATTCTTTTGTTGAAGAAAAACAAGAAAAGAGAGGTTCCAATAGAATCAGGAGTGTCTCGGTTCTTGCCACAAGAACAAGTGTCCTTCCATGCATAATCATTAGCTGACATTGCATTCAACGATCTGGGAAACAATTGAATACATTCTTCTAAAACTTTATCCTTATTTTTCTTCCCTGCAGTTGTTGACTAAGTGGATGTACTTGGTTATTCTATTTTCTTAGAATAACGAACTCCTCAAATGAGACAGAAAAGCTTCTTCTACCCACTTATTCTCTCTGCAACTGCAAGGGCTTAATCTCAAGGAAATATTTCTATATCATAGAAAAAAAATTAGTGATTGGATACACAAATGATGCTATCGAGACCACTTAAAGCTCCTTCTCGAGTACCAACTCTTTTTCCATCAACTCATCATTAATGTCATACATTCATAATAACAATGGTTATTTGTAGAAAGAAAACAATCATGTCACTGGGCTGCAAATTTAGAAAACTTTAGTAATTTAAGAATCAATTAAAAATTATGCCAGCAGATACATCAAATCTTTTTTGTTTCATCATTCTATTTGGCATAGACCGCACTTGTCACTTTTCAACTCTAGTCAACTACCTTCATGGCATCGAGCTCAGCTTTGTTCCTTAAAATAATATCTTGTGACCTTGCAACAAACTGTAACAATCACCTTCACATGGTCACAACCTTCTGAACAAATTGTATCATAACCTTGTGACCTTGCGTCAACAGGTATCTTTAACCTCTTCGCATAGTCACAAACTTTAAAATTTTAGGCCAATGAATCCTGGGACCATGCGCCATCCATTGATCATGACACTGTAGATACGTGGTAGCATCTCGCAACACCCCAGGCTAATAATACAATCTCTTTCAAACCTCACAATGTTATGACAAAGAATTTTACTTTAAATCTCCTCTAGACACATGGCGGCCTCTCGCACTACCGCACCCATCTTCTTAGCCTTCATAAAAGACTCACGATCTTGCGGCCTGTAGTAAACATTAGTTAGTTATAAAAATATTGGACATGTGGTACCTTTATGCATGTTCTCACCTTGGTAACTTGACTGTCAAAAACACCTGTGAACCGGCAGCAAAATAGACTTAACTGCTAACATATAGCTATCACACTGTCGCAACTGTTTGGATGAACCATTTACTATTATATGATCTTGCGACAGTCTCACCTTAACTGCTAGACTTAACCTCAGTGCAAGATCGTAACATTAATACTTAACCAGACTACTGACCTGCAATAGTGCGCTACACCTCAACTTAATCATCTCATAGGGTCGCAACTGTTTGATGTAAAGAAGTAAGACCATTGCAACCATGCGACACAAAGGACTTCAACTGTGGCACAAGATTGCAAGTCTAAATTTTTAATTTGATCAAACCTTGCAAAGTTGCACTAACCTTTAGCCAGACACCGCTAACTCGCATACATGAAAACCTTGACCAAAAAAGACATGCAACATAGCGATTACAAAGGTATTCTGGCCTTAACTAACTGCCATGGTGGTTTGCAAAGATAAATTAGGATAAAACTAGCTCTGACCTAGGACATTTTTTCCAACTCAATTTTTGACTTCATTTGCTCGACATATGCAAATTTTTAAACAAGGCCAAAACAAATAAATGTCAAATTTTGAAGAAATTTTAACAAAGAACTAGCCAAATTTTATAGTCCTAATAGTGAATCTAATTAGGGATTGTTGAAATTTAGTTCAACTTAAGAAGCCAACAAATCTCTAGAGAAGCAGACCAAACCTTAAACACACAACAAAAAGAAAAAACACCCTACATACTTACAAATATAAAAACTACTGTGCATGGATTGTGAGTTTTATTTTCATGCAAAGAAAGGCTTCAAAAATTGTCCATGCACTGGCAATTCCTGAATTTCACCATTCACACTCTATAAAATATATGAATGCATGCCACAAAATTCAAAACAAACATAAGGGCCCAACCATAGTCATTCAAACTTTCCATATTTACCTTTATCCCGAACCCTTGTATTCTACATGAGAAACATATCACTGACCTGAAACTTTCTATCAGTGAAAATTTTATCAAATAAATACATCATTTGTTGCTACAACTTTATATTGGTTTATTGAGACTTAGTTCTTTTTTCATCCGATTCTAGAAGATTCATAATTGTATCTTCCATTGGTTCAGAAATATCAATTTGTTCCTCCTGGATGAATTTATATATAGGCAATAAATTATTCAAAGGTTATCTGAGATGTGCTCCATATACTAACTCAAATGGGAATGCCCCAATTTCTTTCTTCACTATCACCCGATCAACCCATAGTGTTAGCTTTGACTTTGAATCCCAATATTTTTTATTCTTCTCCAATGTCCTTTTAATGATTTTCATTAAACTTCTAGAAATTAGACTTAGCTTTTCCATTTCCTTAGGGATTGTAAGGAGAAGAATAACTAGTAGCTATTATATATTTAGCAAAAACATCTTTAAATTCTTCTGACTTAAAACTCATAGAATTATCCATAACCAGTTTTATGGGAACTCCAAACCTTGTAAGGATATTATCGATCATAAAATTCATGACCACTTTGCTTGTGGCTTGTTTGGTTGGTATATCCTCAATCCATTTTGTGAAATAATCTATAGCCACCAAAGTCCATTTGTGACCCCCAATGGATTTGTCACTTATTTCTTCAATAAAATTCATCCCCCATTGGCAGAATGGACACTCAACTTGAACAATATTTAAAGGTAATGCCCTATCATATTTCAATTTCCCAAAAAACTTCTCACAAGGCTCGCATTTGACTACATAATAGTGTGTGTCTATAAATATGCTAGGATAATAATACCCTGTCCTAATGATCTTATGGGATGTATTCCTTGCTGAAAAATTACCCACACACACTCCATTATGCAAATATTTTAAAACCTTCTCAGCTTGAGTTTTATCCAAACAAAATAGAAGCACATCATCTCTATTTTTACAATACAAGTCACCTTGAATTAAGATATACCTCTATGCCTGCAATTTCATAGCCCTTTTCTTATTATTATTCATTTCCTCTACACATTTCATATTTTTCAAACAATAAAGAATATTAATGTACCAATGTTGTTTTTCAATGCTTGTCTTGTCATTTAAGTGGACATTATTTACCTGAATAGCTTCAAGGTTTTCCTTTTCCATTATCTTTTCTAACCCTATGCATGTTACCAATTTTGTGATATGGATCTCCAACTTATATTCTTGAATATTATTAATCCATCTAAACCTTCATCTAGTAACCTCTGATTGAGAGAAAATATCCCTTACAATAGTACTTGAGACATGAGTATATGCACCAAGTTGTGAACCAAAAAAGTGGACACATATTTAAAAAAAATTCAAATTTTATATAACTTGATCAGGTTATTGAAAATTTGAAATTGTTCTAGGCTTGGTAACCAAGCCTAGACAACATTATTAAAAAACTCAATCTATCTCAGAACCCGACTGGGTTTCTAAATTTCAAATAACCCGATTGGGTTCTGAAAATCAAAAAGTACTTCAAAATCAGATCGGGTTTTGAAGAAGTAATAATTATGCATTTATTCTCCATAACCCGATCGGGTTATGAAGAAATTAAAATAGGCTTTTCTCTAGAAGCCATAACTTCAACATACAAAGTCCGATTGACTCCATTCAAAAAGTGTAGGAAAGATGTTGAGACAATCTAACACATGATTGACCTACGATCATCTTTAGTCATCAATATTTTGTTTGCCATCCATTTGAATCAAGTAAGGTATAAAATAGGTACTCATTATTTCCCATACATGCAATGTATAGAAAAATCAGTATGCTCTCTCTCTCTCTCTCTCTCTCTCTCTCTCTCTCTCTCTCTCTCTCTCTCTCTCTCTCTAGAGAAAGAGAATACTGATTTTCCTATACGTTGCATGTATGGGCAATAACGAGTACCTATTTTATACCTTACTTGATTCAAATGGATGGAAGAAAAAATGTTGATGCCTAAAGATGATCGTAGGTTAATTATGTGTTAGATAGTCTCAAGATATTTCCTACGCTTTTTGAACGGAGTCAATCAGACTCTGTATGTGGAAGTTATGGCTTCTAGAGAAAAGCCTATTTTAGTTTCTTCAAAACCCGATGGGGTTATGGAGATTAAAATGCATAATTTCTACTTCTTCAAAACCCGGTCTGATTTTGAAGTACTTTTTGCTTTTAAGAACCTGATCAGGTTATTTGAAATTTAGAAACCCGATCGGGTTATTTGAAATTTAGAAACCCGATCGGGTTATGGATTGGGAAGAGCTTTGGAAAATTATCCAAAGGCTTGGAGGCTCATTTTCCCTCAATTTTTGGTCTTTTAGACATTTTTTCATCTTGTAAGATGAATTATCAACTTTATCTTCATCAAGTTTGCAATTTGTCAAGAGGGTAGCTCTATAATTTTCACCATAATCTCATACATCTTCTTAGCTTTCTAATCACATAAATTTTTCTATTTTTTGACAGCATTAGCATAGGAAACTTTAATTTTATTTACCAGTTTCTTGATTGTCCTCATAGACATATGTCTACCATTTTTTAATAACTTTTGATATACTTAATCAAATTACAAATAAATTACATATTATTGTTCTACACTTGATTCTATACACTTTTTGAAAAAAAAAATTAATTTTTGATTATTTTGAAGCAAGTTATGCCCAGCGCACGAACATGTACCAAATTTTTAGGATGCCATCACTTCAAAAAAATACAGAAAACAAAATACTCATCGAAAAATTACAAAAAAATACACAACTTCTATATCTCACTCTTACCTATCATCCTACAAAAGGGATTAAAAAAATAATGAATATAACTATATCTTTTGTACCACGCACGGAAATAACTATGTTATGTATTTCCAAAACAATCAGGAACATGTTTTCATGCACACAAGGTTTAACCCTCTTAATCTTATCGATTTTTAAAAAAATAATAGTATTTTAGAAACTAGATTCAAAGTCATACAAATTTTATTTTTTACACATCTTATTTTGAGTGCATGACCTTCAAACACATGTCTAGGTTCGGGTTTACCCGATTTCAGAAAAAAATGTGTCTACTTGTACCCCCCTTTTTGGTCCACAACTTGGTGCACATACCCACATAAGCCACCCCACTTCCATTCACTAGGTATGACATAAAAGCTTTCACATCCTTTACCAAAGCATAGGGTTGTTTCTCCATTATCTCATACTTTAGTTTAGCAGCTTATAATGACTTACTGAAAAAAGCAATAGGATGCTCATACCTAACTATCCTTCTGCAAAAGAACTATTAATAGTATGAAAGGAAGAAAAAGAAAACAACTGGACTAGTTATTTATAGTTTGAGGAATTCAAAACTGGGGCCTCTTGAATGGCCTTTTTAATCTTAACAAATGCATCCTTAGCCTCATTGTGCCATTCAATTTTAACATCTTTCTAAATAACATTTGAACAATAGCCTTAACAATCTTAGCAAAGCTAGCAATGAACCTTCTCACAAAATTAATCTTTCCCAAAAATGACTGTAAACCCTTGATATTTATGCGCAGGGGAACTTAATCAATAGCAACAACTCTATTAGAATCAATCCTAACTCCTCTAGATACAATATGCCCAAGCAGTCTTCCTTTAGTAACTGCAAACTGATATTTCTTAGGATTTAATGACACACCATAATTCAAATATTTACAAAAAAAATTATAAGTGCTTACAATGATCCCCTACATCTTTAGAAAAAGAAGTTATATATCATCCGGATGCACTACCATGATAACATCAATAAATTATTTGAAAGCTACATCAATTGCTCTCTGAAATGAAGTACTTGTGTTAGTTAAACCAAATGGAATTATAGCATATACATAAGTTCCCCATGGAGTAGTAAAATATATTTTGCATTTTTCATACTCTATTACCTTTACCTGATTGTACCCAAAAAAAATCCATCATAGACAGTAAATCACCACCACTTACCTTTTGTAGCATTGCTCCCATATTACGGAAATAATAATTATGTTTTAAATAAGTGATATTCAAATTTCTAAAATCCACAGAGTTTGATATCCATATTATTTTTTCTTATGAGCACTAAGTTAGAAACCCAAGAGGAATGTCTAATAGGTTTAATGATTTCAGCCTCTCTAAGTTTCATCAAATCGTGTTGCATTTTGGGGGTCAAAGTTAGATTAATGGGTCTATGCTTTTATCTGAAAGGTTTGGATTCAAACTTCAAGGGAATGTCATGCTGAAACAAACCCTCCATATATGCTTTTAGAAACTCTTAAGACCACTTGAAAAAAACATGCTTGTATTTTCTTAGAAGATTTATCAAATTTATTTTGATATAAGGAGCTAGTTTCTTTCCAAGGTATACCCTAAGTTGATTTCTTCTAAATCTTCCAATTTGGCAAAAGATTTCTGGTCAGAGATACTATCATTATCATTGAAAATACCTTCTAAATCTACCAGACCTTGTGCAATCATATTTGTATTTATCTAGACAATTTCCTTTCCAGCTATCATCTCTTTTTCATCCGCCACTTGTATAGATGCATTACATTCAATCTTCTAACCATCATAATTATAAACACATTGAATGAATTTTAGAATATCATCGCCATCTACAAAAAATTGCCAATTATAAATATTGTCACGAATAGAAGGCTTGGACTTTGTCTCTATAGAAATTTGAGTCAATGTTAAATCATTTTCTTTCAAATCAACATTTGCTAGAAAATCCACCATAATATTTTTTGAACTTTCTACCCACTCAATTGAAAAGAAGTTAAAAAACTCTAATTTATCCCATATTTCACTCTTTTATTGTTTCAGTCTTTTATTTTTAGAACTATACAAAGATCTAACTTGTGAAACAACCAATTTTGAGTCCCCGACGACCCTCAACATTTTAATCTTATGTTTCACAGCCACTTCTAGCCCCAACACGAGCGCTTCATATTCATCAACATTATTTGTGCACTCAAAAGCAAGAAAAAAGGATTACTTAAATGTGACACGTGATGGAGAAATAAATAAAATACCTGCTCCTGATCCTTCTTTGGAGCATGCACCATCAAAATAAAATTTCCATAAATCCTCTTGTTGTAATTGCAGTTCCTTGATAATAGGTTTGGTGCTTATTAACAAATGCTCCACCTGATGTACTCTAAAGTTATCCATGTTAGTAGATCAAGAAAACAAATCATTTGATTAGGAACTAATTTTTCCACTACAAAGGGGCTCTGGGATCCCTATACAACTTTATCTCATTATCATTAATGAGAATGGTAGCATAAGATAAATCTAATTGTACATTACCTCCAACTGTAGCTGCCTATTTTCTTGACAATAGCATCCCATAGTGAGGCTGAATATCAATAACAATTATGTCCATTAGATGTATTTTTATTTAGTGAATGCAGAAATATTTACCTCAACATCTCTCATTGTTCCTACAATAGGGACCTCCATGTTATCCATTACATAGCATGCTCCATATGAGGTATCAACGTTCATGCCCAAACTTCTCATAACATCATAGGGCATAACATTGACAGAAATTCCTGAATCTATCATACCATTTCTAATCCACCTATTCTTTACAAAAAGGGTGACCTAGAATGGATCTACCTATGAATTTTATTTTTTAATTTTGTCTCCCACAAAAACCTCTGGGGTCTTAAATCCCTCATTATTTTTCAATTATGCATTAACAGGTTTATTCACTGATGTGTTCATAATATCAGAAAACAAAGAAAATGTTACCACACTATGTTCTTTGATCTTCACCATTTCTACTATAAATACTGAAACCTTCATTTGTGTTAGAGATTGTTTCATATCATAATTAGGAACATTAATTGTATTAGAAGAAGTAGACTTACTTTTGTCAGTTTTATTTTTTTCATTGTCTACCCTAAAAGAACTGTTATTTGCAGAAAGTAGTTTGGGCTCAGTGAGTTCTTCAAAGTGCACATTCTTTCCTTTTGAATCATTTATACTAGAATCCTTCTTATCTGTGGCATCAAGGATTTGTTTTGAGACACCTTCTTTTATAATCCAAGTAGCATACTTACCCTGGTCCTACTCAATTCCTCTATTCCTCAAATTGTATGTGCTCCTTGCTTGTGCCACAACTTCAATGGTAAGAGACCTTACCTCTTCAGTAATGGGTTTTCTAAATTTAAAATCCCTTTTATCATAAAAAAATTATTCATCATCAGAAGAATCAGTTTCAATCACTACACTGTTGTTTGAAGAAAATATTTCATAATTGGTCCTGCACATGTTGATACTCTTACCCTCTTTATTTTGTTGATCCTGACCATCATTATAATCAGAAGGTTTAATCAAAGATTTTGCAATTGCACCTTGAAAAGAAGACTGAGGAATATTATGGGTGTCCTCAACTACCTCACATTTTACCAAAACATGTCCCTCTTAGGCTTGGAGTTATTGAGTTTATCTGGCAAATAACACTGGTTGATAAGGAATACCTAGGCCCAAAGAAGAAGAAGGGAACTTTTCTAACTAGGTTATGGGTATTATATGATTTCACCATAGGGTACACACCATGGTGTATCCTCCATGTTATTTTTTGCATGTCTTTTCAAAGGGTCATGGGTATCTTTTTTATCTTCCTTCTTCAAATTATCCCAGAGAGGTTTACCATCCTTCATTCTCTGATAAGTATTGTGCCTATCATGTGATAACCCTTTCTCATTTCCAGAAACTTAATAACTTAAATCTTTAACAGTGCCTAATAACTTATCAATTTTATCCTCCTCTATAGGAGTTTTCTTCTGAGATCCTTTAGAATTTTGCAGTATTATTATATCATCTCTTTTCCCTATTTTCCCTCCAGCTTTCTATTTCTTTAAAGAGTCCCTGCATCCCTAGATCCCAATTCATATCCAAACTTGGGATCAAAAGCTTATTGATAAAAGACCAAACATATTACATCATTAGGCTTCAGGTGATGTGGAATTTTATTCAACACCTTAACAAACCTACTATTAAAATCCAAAGTAATCTCATTTGAGTGCTTTTGTATTGTTGAACTATTTTTCCTAATTTTAATTTAGACTTTGTATGGTCCCTGTAGTTTTCCTTGAAGACTCTATGAAATTCTTGCCAATTCCCAATATGACCATCTGGCAGGCCTTTATACCACTCTCTAGCATTTTCAAGCAATGACTAAATAAATAGTTTGATAATTATATCCTCTTATTGAACCTCAAAATTTTCTAACACATTTCTAAATTCCCTAATATGATCTTCACCAACCGCACCCCCATTTCCTGAAAACTTAGGAATCTCAGACCTAAAAGAATTATTAATATTAATGGCTCAAGAGGGGGAACATTGATACTTTCATTTCATCTTGGTATAGCAGCACCCTCTTGTCTAGTTAGAAAATCCATCAAAGGTTTAGGATCTTGTTGATCCACAAAATTTTTCATACTCAGTTGTGGTTGTCCTTTACTCTCTCTTTTAGTCATATCATCCAATTCCTTCATTATCTTAAGAAATTTTGACTTTCTTGCCAACATTTCTTGTCTAGTGTATTCAGTTTCCATCTCTTCAATTTCTTTCCTAAGCTCTTCATCTGTGAGCTCTCTAGTTTTCATCTTTGAAGCAGGCTTTGAATTTTCCACAACATAAAAAATTTATCCTCCTTCCTGGATAGCTCAACATTATTGTTAGAGAAAATATATTTTTTGTTTTTTAATTCTAGTATATATTACTAAATTATTTAACATATTTTTCTTGAATGGATTTCAGGTTATCCATTTCATCTTGTTTTAAATGTTCCTTTCTAGTCTCCTTGTCTAATTTTTCTCTAAACTCCTTAGTCATTGTCTCCATTTGCAAATTAAAGTTCCTAACCATTTCATCTTGAGACTCTAGAATATTCTCAAGGTCTTTAGGAGGTTCATTATGGGATGTGACTTTGAAACCCATATCCTCATCAATGTAAAACTAATTACCATCATCATAAAAACAATAGTATCTAGAGCCTTTTGGTATTTCAGGATGGTTTCTATGGGTCCTAGGAGATAGTTCATTAGAAAATGAATAATTATGTCCCGACATTACAGGAGTGTATTGTGAACTTTCAGAATTTGAAACATTTTTATCAGGTTAGGGGGGAATATAAGTACCAAAAGGTGAAGATGGCTTACTTCTTAAGTCCTTTTGTTGTCACTTTTTATCTTCATCACCAATTTGTCTAATAGTCCTCTCCTAATAAAAACACCTCCTTTCATGCATGTTTGGTTCTGATCTATAAGAAAAATACAATTACTTTCTTTTGTTTCTACCAAACACGATATCTTCCTTACTTGCAATACAAAAATAACCTTTCACTAAACTGAAATAGTCGAGTCGCCACCCTTTTACAAGACAATACAAATATGTGAAAAAATATTAAAATGCAGAGAATATAGAAATTGATACTGATTTTATAAATCAAACTCTCTATCCACACCCAAATACTGGTGAAATAAGAGGGAAAACACATATATATTAATTTTTAACAAATTTCCCATAAATAAGTCCCCACCAGAGTCGTCATTTATGTTGTTGTTTTTTCTTGCTACCCTCACTTCTAAAATATCACTGATACTTTATGATTGTCAAGGAACATAAATAAATCAATCGTTACTTCATCCACAAATAAAGACAAGAAAATCCCAAGAATAACAAGGTCACTAGTCCTTCTACACTTCAAACTCCATGAAATCTGGGCAAGTGTACCCCTCATTCATCTACTTGCTGAAATAAGTCTTATATAACCTCCTTAGTAGATGACAACATGAATATTATAGATAAAATTTAATAATTTATCTAACAAACAAAGCCTATAATAGTTTATATTTTCATTTTGTTTCACCATACTTCTCATGAATCACCTATGACCAGAGCCTAATCCACTTGGGTTGCAGAGTCACATAAAAGAGGAGAATATATGATAGTACAGTTCATTTACTACTCAACATAGAATTTAAAGAAAATATTCCTTACATATAAATTCTCTTTTCTATGGATGAATATTATCAAAATTGTTAAAAATTATAAACTCTCATAGTCAATTATCTTAGCATATTTAATTCTTTCCTTAAAAGATAGAAAAATGTAATAAACGGGGGGTTCACTCGAACTAGACCCAATTCGAGCGAACCCTGTGAATCAACAAAAAACAAGCAATTTGGGGTAAATTTTCCATGGTGGGTTCACTCGAAGGGGGTTCGCTCAAACCCCCTCAGACCCCTTCACATGAAGGGGGTCTTCGTGCGAAGGGCCCTAAAATGAAAATTTCCCCTGAGAAAACAAAAACCTCCTTAAAATTGGTCTTTCAAGGCTTGGGACAAGGACCAAATCAATTTTTTTTCTCAAATACATGATGCCAAATGATGTGATTCAGAACAAAATTTCTAATGAATATAATTTTAATACATATTGAGTTCGTTATCACTTTAAAATATTACTTTTACTAAACATAGGTTGTTTGGTGATTCAACAACCTGTCTCTTCAAGGCTTTGGGAAAAATAGTAAATTACAAAAGAAAAATTATGAAAAATATGTGGGAAAAGCATATTTTTGTTACCTTTCTATATAAAAAAAAAATTGAATTTCGATATATACATTTCAAGTTACAGTGATCAAAGTGACCTTATGTCTAAATTACAGTTACTGTCACTTTAAAACTTAATAAACTATGAAATATTGACCCAAAATGAATAAAAACAATTACATCCTCTATATATTGAAGTTACAAATATAATTTCAAAATAATTACATCATTATCATATTTTTAAAAAAAGTTATGCTGGTCAAAGTGAAAGTCACTTATTAAAATCACAGTTTTTCCACACAAACCACTTTTCAAAGGAGAAGGAAAAATAAATTTTAATGAATTTTAATTTTTTTTTTTTAAATATATTTATAAACTAGAAATAAAATTCTAAAATATGCTAGTTTATATCATCTTCAAATTCCTTATAGTTTTGCGGCAATAGGTGTTCGAAAATGAAGTTTTTTCTCAAAATGTTGATCTTTGTGTCAAAGTTGGCCAAAAAGTGGGACAAACAATTGTGGGACCACCCAAACTCATTCCTTATAACTCAAAGAGACAAATTGAGACAAATAATTAATTTTTATTCAATTCATAAAGAGTCTAATTTGATACAAAGACATATCATCAAGCTTTAATTGCTAATTTTCTATCAAACATTGTACATGCTTTCTCAGAGAATGCATAACTTCAACATATATTACACTTTTTTTAACGTAGACTGACTTCACAAAAAAATTGGGAACCCTTCACAAGTGATTTTGGATTTCTTTTTATACTAAGGAATGCAACAAGCTTTGGATCACTTGGAACAAAATTTTCAATCTGATTGCTTAACAATAATTTAAAAGTCCAGGATGACTTCTTCAAATCTTCAAATTCTGCGAGCATGAGAATTGGTAACAAAAAAATGATATTTGACACTTTTGTATGAAAGTAATAAGATACAACTTCTTTAAATTGTGTAGGACACCCAAAAATTTTGATGGAAACTTCAAGGTACCTATTCTAATAGTTTTTCTCCTTGTAAACAAGCTCAAGTGCTATGTCAGTAAGCAACTACAAAAAAGACAAAATTGGTGAGTTCAAACTACTCAAATAACCTTCTTCTTATTCATCTATATCTCCCACTAGGTGAATTCCCTATCTTTTGGTCACTCAAATAATTTTACAGTGTTTATTTCGCTAACATCTTTATTCCATCAAGCATCGGTTGAGGACTTTGCATCTTAAATAAACTTAACAAGATCTACCTCAGCTCTCAAAAGATTATCTATTACCTCATTAAAGCCAGGTGTATCAATATCCTTAGTTAAATTTAATAGAGTCTCAATTCTCTCCACAATTAAATCAGAATCCCATGTCCATGTAGGCATGTCCTTCAACTTTCCTTCTTTATTATAAATACTAGGGAAATAAGTATTATATGATTCCATAAACAATTGTAATTTCCATTTTATTATTTGATGCTTTTTTGTAAAGAAAGAAACTAATGTACTCACCATACCATCATGTCCTTAATATCAACAATATTATCAGGAAGATCAAGCCTATATACAAGAATTGCTGCAAGATTCTACATCGGTCCATGTTTTGGCATAGCCATATACTGAGCATAGGATTCAGGAATGTCATGGCTTTTGCACATTTTCCTTTAGCAGATTGCAAAGATACATGAGAGATGTGAATAATAATTAGCTTATTCTTTAAGGTGTAAACCATGTGTTGTAGGATCTCCATCAATACTTTGATCTCCAAAGTATTATTTTCGTCTTCTAGTACCTCTATGCTCTCAGCATACTTATTTAGCCTATAATCAACCTCCATAAGGATTACAATATTTGAGATAGAAGGAGTGAACTCACCAGTAGTCTCCACAAAATAATCCACCCTTTCACTAACAATAGGTATGTTAGTTAAATTTTCAATTAGCTCAGTAATATTTTTCTTTAGCTTAGAATTTATCATAATTTGTCCCTCATATTCCTTGGATACCCTAATAAGGATACTGTACATCTTTATAGCCCTCTTTCCCAAATCCTCTGCCTTGGATCTATTAAGGAAAGATACATGGGGTAATAGGTCTAAAATCTCTACATTTCTCACATTCTGGATGTTCCAGATGAGCTTGTTATCTTTCCTCTGATCCTATATATCAAGTATATTTGGCTTCTATGTGGCTTTGGAAAGTGACCAGATTGCTAATGTCTTACTCCTAGGGTCAAAACCCGAGCCTCTATGAAATATCAAACTTTCACCTCAGACCTAGAAGATCTGATCTAGTTTTTTTCTTATATGGTCAATCACGAAGGATGATTGCATGTCCCATCCAAGGAGTAGAAGCATACCACTTCTCTTCACTAGTTCTCTATCCTGTACTACAAATAGTGTGTGACTGTCATGATCATATTATTAAAATTCTTTTACCAGTCTTTCTTTATTTTTATCTTTATCATCCTCAGGACCCAAATTTATTTTCAATTCATTTTATTTTAATATTAAAATAAAACTCTTGAACTCCTCAGTCTGGATGAAGTCACCATCCTGCATGAAAAAATTTGAAAGAAATAGTCTATCATCTATTTTAGTAAACAATGCTAGACTTGATATCCCCAGTCCCCTCACCTTTTGGTGGCTTTTGACATTCCCTCATTGATTCTATGATCTCATGGAAATAGGAACCCTTGTTAGTAATTTTTGATTTAGCAGTATCTTTCATTATCCTATGAGCATGTTCATTTTTCTATTTTTTGGCTACTAGCCCTTGAGAAGACTCGGCTGCATCTCCTTCCTCTACTTCCACAAAATATTCTCTTTTGAATGGAACATCTTCATGTGATGACTCAACATACACAAGGTTACCACTAGCCTCTATTCCTACAGGTACATCAAGCATCTTCTCCATGATTTCACCATATTTCTCAAGAAGATTTTTCAACTTATCCCAATATTCAAGGTCATCATAAAAACAAGGAAAGGAATGATCCATTTCTTCAAATTCACTTTCAACTCTTTGAATATCATTCGAATTTCTTCTTTTTTCAGCCAACTCGTTGGGAATAGCTAAATTTCTTATAATATCAACCTCAAGTAATGCCTCATGAAGTGGCAAAAAAACATTTTCCATCTCTTTCAAATTCACTCTCATGAATCCCTGAGGATCACACAGTCTCATATTGCAGTATATAATCTATAATACCTCAAGAAATCATTAAGGGGATTCAAATCCCACTTCCCTATGGTGAACTCATCTACTACCCATAACCTAGGTAAAAAAGTTCCATTCTCCTTCTTTGGGCCTAGGTATTACTTATCTGCCAGAGTTAATTTCGAGATAAACTCAATAACTCCAACACTTAGAGGGACATTTTTTGGTAAAATGTGAGGCTACTAGGGAAACCCATTAACCCTAATGATTGTAAAATATTCAAAAAGGAATGAATCACCCCAATTATGCCTTCTAGGCCCCTTACTATTTGCATGCAGAGGTCTAATCATTCTTCTAAGGTCAAGAGGGATTTTATCCTCTCTTTCACTTAAGATACCCATAATAGGGTATACAGTCCAATTTTCAAAATGTAAAAATGAAGAGTAAGTAGTGCATTCTCATACCCTTGTCCACAGTTGAATTGGCATGTACATAACCATATCCTTCTTCAACAGGATCAACTCCTTATCCATCTTGTTAGCATTGTAAAATGGAATGAGGTACATGAGGATTGAATAATGCTTGAAGTCAATCTTGGAGGGATTGTTTTGTATAGCCTCTCAGTCACTTTGAATTCTATTGAATATGTAGCCAATTTAATCATACTCCTTTTTCACGTTAGGGTGTTGAATGTCCATAGCCAACATCATCAAATCTTCAGCTAATGTCTTTCCTCCTTCATTTTCCAATACTTTAAATGGACCATACATCGTATACTTGAATTAGTTATGGACGGTGTCTAGATCAGAAGGCTCATTCACATTTTCTTTAATGGGTATAGGTCTCCTTCCTTCTCGGGCCATGATCTTGGGAATTACATTCTTCTTTAATACTTTTTTGTGCAAATGATATTGCCTCTTTTCTTTGGCAAGGTCTATGTACACACTCATGGCTCCAGAAATGCCAAATGCTTCTACGAAGCTAGCTCTATCAATTCAAACCAGAGTAGCTTTCTCTTTCTTCCTTATGCATTTGATTACTGGTAAATAATGTTTAGCCAATACCTTCACTAGGTCAACATCCCTGAAAACATCTGGAACAATCAACTTAGCCACATTTAAGACCCATGGATTGCACACTACAACATCTTTCATTCTATTTTTGAAGAAAAATAGGAAAAGAGAGGCACTAGTAGAATCAGGAGTGTTTGGGTTCTTGCAATGAGAACAAGTGTCCTTTCATGCCTGATCATTAGCTGACATTGCATTCGACAAACCGGGCAGCAATTGAATCCATTCTTCTAAAACTTTATCCTTCTTTTTCTTCCCTGTAGCTGCTAAGTGAGTGGATGTACTTCGTTGTTCAATTTTCTCAGAATAACAAACTCCTCAGATGCGACAGAAAAGCTTCTTCTACACACGTATTCCCTCTACAACTGTAATGGCTTAATCTCAATGAGATCTCGCTATATCACATAAAATAAGATTAGTGATTGGATACGCAAATGATGGCTATGGATACTACTTTAAAGCTCCTTCTTGAGTACCAACTCTCTGTCCATCAACTCACCATTAATGTCATACATTCATAATAACTATTGTTAGGAAAGAAAATAGTCATGTCACCAAGGCACGAATTTAGAAACCTTGAGTAATTTAAAAATCATTTGAAAAATATGGCAATATATCCAACAAATCTTTAGATCGTTTCATTATTCTATTTGGCCTATACCCCACTTGTCACTTTTCAACTCTAGTTAACTTTCTTCGTGGCATCAAGCTTAACTTTATAACTCAAAATCTTGTCTTGCGACCTTGAGAAAAATTGTAATAGTGACCTTTGCATGGTCGCAATTTTTTGTACAAACTATATCATAAACTCGCGACCTTGCACCTACAGTTATCTTTAACCTATTCGCATGGTCGCAACCTTTAAAAGTTTAGGCCAATGAATCCTGTGACCTTGCGCGATCCATTGGTCATGACACTGTAGATACATGGAAGCATCTCGCAACATCGTGGGCTAATAATAGAATCACTTGAAAACCTTGTGATGTTGATCAAAGAATTTTACTTTAAATCTGATTTTGACATGTGGCAGCCTCTCGCATTACCGTAACCATCTTCTTAGCCTTCATAAAAGACTCGTGATCTTGCGTCATGCTATAAACATTATTCATTTTTAAAAATATGGTACACATCGCACCTCTACGCATGTTCAAACCTTGGTAACTTAACCATCAAAAAAACTTGCAAACGTGCGACAAACTAGACTTAACTGCTAACATATTGCTATCACATGGTCACAATTTTTTGAGACAAACCATTTATTGTGATGGGACCTTGCAACAGCCTTTCTTTAATTGTCACACTTAACCTCAATGAAAGGTCACAAAATTAAAACTTAACCAAACTATTTACATACGACAGCACGCTACACCTCAACTTAACAGTCTCACAAAGTCACAACCATTTTATGTAAAGAAGTAAGATGATTGTGACTGCACGACACAAAGGAATTTAACCATGTCGCAAGATCACAAGTCTAAAATTATAAGTTGATCAAATCTCGCAAAATTGAGCTAACCTTTAGATAGACACCGCTAACTCGCATACATGAAAACCTTGGCCAGAAAATACGGATGACATAGCGATAAAGCATTAAAAATGTATTCTCTCCTTAATTGACTACCATGGTGGTTTGCAAAGACAAAATAGGATAGCTCCAACTCGTACCTAGGACATTTTTTCCAACTCTATTTTTGACTTCATTTTCTTGATAGATGAAAATTTTTAAATCATGCGAAAACAAATAAATGTAAAATTTTAAAGAAATTTCTACAAAGACGTAGCCAAATTTTACAGTCCAAACACTCTCAATGCTAATGTTATTTCCATAAGTTGTTATAAGTGTAGAGGTTTCATTTAGCTGAACAATGAACCTCAATAAAAATTTTGAACCATTATTTTCAATGGCTATAGAATTTTATTGAAGTCAGAACACCCTCTATGTCTACTATTCACCTAAGTTCAAGGGGATACAACATAGTGTAATTTTTCACATGAAAGATATGCACCACCATCTTGTCATACATATGAACATTGTTCTTTGACATCATTAAATTGATGTTTATTTTTTAAAAAGGATAATTGATGATCATTACAAGATAAGTATTTCAATGTAAAATAGTGTTCCTTTTCAAAATATTTTTTTAACATAAGTATAATAATGACAACCACTGAAATAAAAGAAATGTAATAAAAAGCAATTTAATGAGTACCCTTAAGCATTGTAGTTTTAACTATTTATTAATGCATTATTAAATAAGAATTTGAAAAAATAATAATAATTTTAAACCATTTTTATTTTCTATTATCATTATCCAAATTAACCAATATTTTCCATATGTTATAATGTTAAATTAATTTATATGTATTATCATTCATTATTGAATTTACTTGTTAAGAAGTGTTGTTTTGGACTATATTATTTTTTAATCTATTTTGTTTGTCAAAATTTACTATAGTTTTCATAGTTATTTCACAAGAAGGGGTGTCTATCTATCTATAAATAGATAGATTGATGGATGGATGCATGGATAGATGGATGGATGGATAGTCCTTGTGAAATAACTATGAACCCTATAATAAATTTTGATCAATAAAAGAGATTAAAAATTAATATAATCTAAAATAGCACTTCACAACAAGCAATTTTAATATTGAATCATATATTTAATAAAACTTGTTCACAAAATTGTACCATATTGAAAAATATATATAATATAATTTGTTACTTTAAACTAACTTCATGTATTACTTAAAATATGTGGAATATAAATTTCCATTTTACTACTTATAATTAAGATGAAATATATTTTGAACTATTTATACAATCTTATGATATATACCTACATGGATACCTTGAAGTAAAGACACAACACTATTTATGACTATGAATTTACTTAGTGTATTCATTCATAATATATGATATGTGATTTATCCAAACTTTTTTGAAAAGAGAACGAAGAACCAAGAATTATTTAGTAATTAAACATGTACATTAAATACAATATTCATTCACTTTGAAAATAGAGACTAAAACCAGAAGTCTTAAAGCAAGATGACAAGCTAAGGAATCCTCTTCTTCTATTACATAGAAATGCCAGCTAATGACTCTAGTGGTTCCTCTAAGCGTCCTCCCTCTCCTGCTCTATATGTAACCATTTCTCCATACGTGTATGACCTATAACGCGGTGGATGTTCATGATCAATAAGTTCAGGGGGTGCTTTTATTACCTTCTCATTTGGAAAAATGGAAAATAAGCCCAAAGTTAAACGAAACTGTTGTTTTTTCACCATCACTTGATGTTTTGTACTACGGATCCTTCCATTACTCCATGCCTGCTTTTCCACACATTATATAAATGTTAACTTAAATTAATATAATCTAGGAAAAAATAACAATATTTAAAATCAAATATAAGAAAGAGAAATTGTTTTGGTTTAAATACCGAGCATAGATAAATGATATGTTTGTTAAAGTTCAAACAATATGTTATTAAAGAATGACAAAAACTTAGAAATAGTTGAAAGACATTCATTCAATATTGTAGTTAATAAATGATATTGAATTCAAATCTTCTACTTAAAAAAACAAAACTCACCACTTCAACATAAAATCATAGGGAAATGAAAAATTTATATTGACACACCTGAAAGCTATCGCCCATCATAGCAACAAAAGTGTTAGGAACAGGTTTCACGTCAACCCAATTCCCT
Organism: Thuja plicata; assembly: GCA_018584345.1. Taxonomy (NCBI): domain Eukaryota; kingdom Viridiplantae; phylum Streptophyta; class Pinopsida; order Cupressales; family Cupressaceae; genus Thuja; species Thuja plicata. Next base: position 542,581 of record MU226988.1, read on the forward strand.
GCTTTGAAAACCTGGAGGCCACCACATCCATCTCCATAGAGAATACTGATAGAACTCCCATCCGTGTGAGGTCCAAGACCATACGATTCACAAGGCAACTCAAATGGCACTTCATACATACTCATACGAAATAGGGTCTTCCTATTGGCGAAGTCAGTTGCATAGTATTTTCTCAATCCCAAGCTTGCAAGAATTACATGGTGTGCTTTCTTTGACAACTCCATCATCTCACATGTGAATTCTTCCATGGTGTCACTGTTCCCAAGGCATTTCAATTTTCCGAAAAATAAAAAAGAGATGAAAATGGAAAATTGATAAATAGAAGATAATTTGTACAACGAATTAAATTATGATAAATTGTTATTGTGTAGCTTTAGAGTCAAACTCATTGACAATATGTTTCATGAGTAACATTGACAAGAACTCATCTTTCATGAGAATGAAGAGTACTGATTAAGAAGAACGCATCTCTCATGAGAATGAATGACACACTTAGCATTCATTAAATCTAGGTGATGTTCACAAGAGTAGTATTGGAATGGGTGACTACATGAGAAAGCGCAACGCTTCATCAATGTGAACATCACCTAGATGTAATGAATACTAAGTGTATATCATTCGGTCTCATGAGAGATGAGTTCTTGTAAATCACTATTTATGAAACATAGATCAGTAAATTTGAGTTGAAGACTACAAAATTGAATCCTGATAATAATAATAATTGAATGATAAATAGAAAGGAGAGGCAAAACTCCTACTTGAAAAGTTGGTTGAAAAACTCCTACTATTCTCAAGGCATTTTAGTTTCCGGATAAAATAAAACGAGATGACAAAGGAAAATTGATAAGAAGATATTTTGTACAGCTAGTCAAATTATGATATTCCTATTATATAGCTTTTTGACGCATGGTTCATGAGTAGTGATCCACAAGAACCCATTTCGCACGAGAACGAATAGTACTAATTCAGAAGTACCAGTCTCTCATGAGAATGGATGTTACATTTAGCATTTATTACATCAAGGTAATGGTACTCAGATAGGTGACCTCCTCGAAAAGCACAATAGTTCACGTAGATGCAATGACTAATAAGTATATCATTCAATCACAAAAAAGATGAATTCTTGTGAATCACTATTTATAAAACATGAATCAATCAATTTGAAATCAAAAACTACAAAGTTGAATACTGATAAATAAAACTACAAAGAAGCGAACTCCTACTTGAAAAATGGGTTGCCCTCAGGCCACATGATATGAGAGAACTCCTCAATAGCCTCTCGATCTGGAGCTCCGGAGAGCAACATACCCAGGCTTTCGAAAAAGGGGCCCTGGGGAATCTGGCCCAAATAACCCATTAAAGCAGTAGGATAAACGTTTTTCTTCTTCGCCTCTAATGGAAGCTTCAACGCTTCCCTGGCTACCAAATCTGCTTTGCGGACTAGATCGGGAGAAATTCCATGGTTTACAATACGAAAACACCCACTTTCCTGGCAACCCTCTCTCACAGCCTGTAGAAACTCATCATCTAGTGAGTGAGAGAGATCCAATTCGGGAATATCCTCAGCCTCTGCTTCGCCTCCGTTATTTACCATTATAGGAGCCATGGCGATCACTTTCTGCTTTGTACAGACTGACTGAATTCTGATCTATCTTATCTAACTACTATTTGGGTTTGAATTCTGATCTATCTTAGTAGCCGATAGGCTTTATAACTCCTACAAACGCATTGTTTTGTCATTTACATGATCCTATTAACAAGGCATCTTTGCAAAGAGATTCTTCCTTGTTCAATATTCATATGCAAGCAGTCATGCTAGCATATTCACTAAAAGGAACTCTTGTCTTATTAACAAGGCGTCCTTCTAGAGAGATTCTTTCTTACTCATATCTTGAAAATGCTTGTCCCATTAACAAGGTATCTTTCAAAAGTTTACATTTCAGAATCATGGTATAATTGCCTAGGTTTATAAAAGTTTGTAAAAAATATCCAAATTGAGGTTTGTAACTCTCCATGTTTGACATAAATTTAATTGCATGACTTTGAGAGTAGAGGATGCACGAAAGCCTCTCACCTCCTTTTTTCAATCACTGATTTTTCTCAAATAACACCACTTCTAGTAAATGGAGAATATCTTGGACCAATGGAAGTGGTGTTTGGGTTGATTGGGTGGTACTCATCAGTTGGATGGTTCTATAAAAGACAATATTGATATTTTGGAAATCTTCTTTACGAGTAAATTGTGTTTGATATGAGGGAAGTGCCATGATTAAATGTCTTTAGATCGGGTAGTAGTGAGATAAGGATCTTTCAAGGTAGTAGTGAGATAAGGATCTTTCAAGCAGTCTTAATGTTTCATATTTGTTAGCATCTTTAAAATGCAATGAGTGTTATGTAGATTATTCACTCTTATGAGACATGGGTTTGTGCAAACTGTTATTCATGAAATATGGATCAATAAATTGACTTAAAACCCTTTCAATTATAGCCTCAATGCAACAAGTGCTTAGTGGACCATGGGTTTGTGTCGAACATTATTGGTAGACTATAGATTAATAAGTTTGACTCAAAAATTGCACAATTGAAATGTGATACTAATAATATAATTTGACACATTATGAAAAATACCTCCTATTTATATAAACAGACATTGCCATTTGTATTTGGATTGATGTTTTAATCAATGAGGCACAATATTTGTAGAAGGTTTTTTTAATTGGATATGAAGTATAGTGTGTTGAATTTTGGAGAAATTTCATGAATTATAATATCAAAAGGAAAGTAAGTTTGATATAAGGGAAATCTTATGCTTAAGCACATTTTAATTGAAGTAGTAGTGGGATGAGACACCTCTCTAGAAGTCTTAATGTTTCACACTTGTGAGAATCTCTTAAATGCAATGAATGCTATGTAGATCATTCAGTCTCATAAGAGATGGGTTCATATAAATTACTACTTGTAAAATATGGTTCAGTGAGTTGACTTAAAACTCATGTGACTATTGCCTCAATGCAATGACTGCTAAGTCGACAATACACTCTCATGAAAGATGGGTTCATGTGAAACATTATTGGTAGACAATAGGTTAATAAGTTTGACTAAAAAATCATACAATCAAAAGGTGGTATTAATAACATGATTTGAAACATTATGAAAAGTATCTCCAATTTATATAAATACACATTGCCACTTTTATGTAGATTGAGGTTTCAATCAATAGTTGGCACAATATTTGTAGCAATTTTTTTTTAATTGGATAGAAAGTATAGTGGATTTAATTTTGGAGAAACTTCAAGAATTATAAAATAAAAAGTAAACTAATTTTGATCTGCAAGGGAAATCTTTGTTGGTAGCTGATGTTGTCATTGATGTCAACCCTCTACCTAATTGAAATTGAGAGCATGCTAATATGTGTTGTGGTGTTCACCTTTTGTGTCAACCCTCTACTTATTGTGATGTTACAGTTGTGAGACAATGAGATGTAATGGTGTAATTAATGATTGTGATGCATCCCTCTGCTAATATGGCTATGATGTTGTGGATAATTTGTTGAAGGCAGGCAATGTTGCTACCCGGGTATTGGTATGTTGCACTAGGTAGAAGCTTGTCCAAGTGTTTGATGGTTGATGCTATTCTCTATTATGGATGTCTACCTACCTTTTTTTGATGTCTATACCATGTTTTGTATTTTAGTAAGATGTTGTTGTGTTACTAGTCAAAAGTGTTAAATTAGGATTAATGTCAACTACTATGTGTGTTGACAGTGATGTGTGTTGGTGATTAGAGTTAGAATTGAAATGAAGATCAGAAGAATGACATTATTAAAAGGGTATGTACAAGATCATGGTATACCAAGTTATGGCCTTAAGTGGTAATGAAAAATTACCAAATCGGGGTTAGTCAACTTGACGTAAAAAGTTGAACAAGTTATCAACCTTATGTCAAAAAAGTTGTAAGAATAGGATCTGTAGGAAATTGAATGTAGTTTCTAAACTACTCACCCTATTCTAAAAAAAAATTGAATCTTATTGGTAAATATTATAGATTTCAATGCAATAGTACACAAATTTCAGGAAAAGGACAAGAAGTAGGTGTATGTCTGACCACCTTAATCACATTCAAATGATAATATTTTTCACAATATTCTAGATATAAGTAGTAGACTCATGACCGGATGTGATGCATATTTTTTATAAATTTTTTCCAAGTAAACAATTAATTGTAAATTTTCTAGCTACAAATTTTTCTAGCTACTAATTCTAAAATATACAAAATTGAAAACTTTTTTTTCACTTGTAATAGGCGAACCATACAATGTGACACATATTTTCAATTTTAGAAAGGTTATCCCATTTGAAAGTTATAGTTGTTTTTCAATCAGTCTGTCAATCAGGAATTTAGAGGTAACTCAATTAGAAAATAAGTAATACTTACTGAATTCAAATTTTGATAGAAATTATATTGATGGAAAGATGATAATATCCTTAAGAAATCCTTTTCATTTCAACAAATTTGGGTGAAAAAAAAGTCGTCACCTACATGGTCGAAGTCTAAAAATCAAAAGAACAAGGGAAAACACATTTTTGGGGTTGACCACGTAGGTTTGGCATCCCATAGCCAAAACCCAATGCAAATCCTGAACCAAATCTGTATCTGAAATTATCGGGTACCCAATATTATCGGATACCTGATAAACATCAAATACTTGATATGTTGTGTAAATTTATTCCCCCATTCTACAGATATATGATATATGTTTATAGAATGTGTGTGTGTGTTATTATATATTTAATATTATATTATATTATTTATTATATAACATAGTATATTTAATGACATGTTATATTATATGATCTATACTAATTATAATATATTATATTATATGTTATATTATATGATATTATATAATATATATTAAATATATTAAATATATACTATATAATATATATTATGATATACTATTTAATATATATTATACTATTTAATATATATTATATATTATAATTTAATATATATTAAATATTTTTAATTTAGAAAAATAGCTTAAACCTAATTTTGTATTTTAGAAGTACAACTTAAACCTATTTTGAGTTTCTTCTATGTGGAAGTTGTGGCAGCATCGACGAAGGAGTCTACTTGGAGCTCTTTCTGATTGCCATAGCTTTCACAATTAGGGTTTCCAATCTAGGAATATTTTTGTTACTGTCACAGTGGGGTCAGGGGCAAAGAGGGAGATAGAGAGAGAGAGAGTGGTGGGAAGAGTGAGAGATAAAGAGAGAGTGTGTGCACGTGCATGCCTATGTGTATATATATATATGTGTGTGTGTGTGTGTGTGTGTGTGTGTGTGTGTATGTATATATTTGTGTGTGTGTATACATATATATATGTATATATAGGTATATGTATACATACATGTGTGTGTGTGTGCGTGTGTGTGTGTGTGTGTGTGTGTGCGCGCAAGAAGTTGAGTACCAATTCCGCGGAAGTCTTGTGGGCTTGAAAACTGCGGCTAGAAACGAGCACCCATTTTGGAAAAAATGGGCACCCGTCTTAGGCTCGGACACCTGATCCAAAATTCAAAAAATGGGTGCCCATTTTTTTTCAAAATGGGTGCATGTTTTGAAATATATATAATTTTACCCCTTTACGAAAGAAAGGAGATTGGGGAAAAATCGCTCTGCTAGGGTTTCATGTGTACGGCATTCTGTCTGTGTTTCTTCTCTAAGCCATCCATCTGTCATACCGCATTTACTGCAGGATCATTCTTGCATTAGGGTTAGCCTTTTAGTATGGCTCCGGCCAACTTTGGCCCAGCAGTTTCTGCTGGTGCTCGAGTTGACGCTTCAAACTGCCATGGCGCCTCCTCTGAACAAACATCCTTGCAAGTTCGTCCCGAAGGTCTTTCATGAGGTAACCCTGATATTATCCTTAATCCTCAGGAATTTGATACTACATGTGAATGGTTAGAGAAACATACGCTAATTGGATATTTTGTGGGTCATAATCCTCCTGAAAGTATCCTCAAAGATTGGGTCAACAAGAGCTGGACCCCTCATGGAGTCCGTCTTGACGGAGTGAAAAACCTTACCAAAGGTTTTTTCCCTTTCAGGTTTGCTAACCCTTCCTAGGCGGACGCGGTTTTTAACCGTGGTCCCTGGACTGTTAGGTCTTCCCTTTTAGTTTTCCAGAGATGGTCTCGAGACTTTACTGTCTCGGATGATAAAAAACTTAGGGTTCCTATTTGGGTTGAGTTCCCTGGCCTCCCTTTGCCATGCTGGCCATTTATTGAGGCTATTGCTAAGACCCTAGGCAAGGTCATTGTCATGGAACATGACAA
>MU226988.1:559968-624156 GCA_018584345.1 Thuja plicata
CTGCTCAATCATTGGGGCAATGCTCCCTGTACTGTTGCCTGGGTTCCTTCGGATGCTCTTTCTGTCGAGGGTACGCCTCCTAGAGGCCGTTGTCGCGGGCGTAGCTCCTCTGTGCGTCGCTCACACACGCCACGATCCTAGGCCCCTCGCCATCACTCCCCGAGAGGTGGTGGGGATGGTTAGCGGTGCCGCTCGGCTTCTCCGCCTCTGCGGACTTCTAGATGGGGGCCAACCCCGGCGCATTCTGCCCCTCCTGATGCCCCTGGTGCTCGCCGTGGCTGGGATTGGCCTCCTGCCACTTCTTCCAAGTTTCCCCTCCTGGCGCTTGCTATCTCCTTACCTAGGGTGGATGACAAAGAAAAAGAAAAAGAAGATGCTGATAATGATGGTTGGTCGCTTCCCGACCCTCCTGTCAATCCCACTAAGAAGTGGGGATCGGATGATAAAGATCCTCCACCTTCTGGAACTGCTCTTGCTGCCTAAATGGTATTATGTTTTTTTGATGAATAGTTTTATGTTTCCGGCTTAGCCGTGTGAACTCTGCGGGGTGATTTCTTTATCCCCCGGGCCCTTTTTTGTGGATATGTAACTTTAATATTTTTTAATATAAAAGGAACTATTCATAAAAAAAAAAAGGGTGGTCGTACACATGCGGGGTATGGTCCTGTAACAGACATTTTGAAAAAGAGGTTTTTAAACATGCCTACTAAATATATCTTCTACCGTGTGGGTATTCAAATAAATTACATATTTGAAAAATAGACTTTGAGCACTACATTTTCTATTCATGGATTATTCTAAGATTCAATCTCTAAGTGCCTCAAATTTTGATATCAATCGACAAAAAATTTGAAAAATAGGGAATACACTTCCACTTTTTTCCCAAAAGTGGGACTCAACTTCTTGCATCCACCCATATATGTATGTACATATGTATATACACACACACATATATGTGTGTGTGTGTATATAAAGAGAGAGAGATGACAAGTGGGGAGATTGAGAGATAAATAGAGAAGAGGATCTAAAGAGAGGGAGAGGAGGGATTGTGTGTTTCATGTACATGTGTGTGTGTGTGTGTGTGTGAGTGAGAGAGAGAGAGAGAGAGATAGAGAGAGAGAGATGTCTGTGTCATAAGATACATTAATGTGTCTTAGTACCCCTTAATACCCCTTGTGACCCCTAATATGTACTCTTATGCTTCCTAAGGGTCAGTAGGGGTCATAAGGGGTCTTAGGATGCATGAATTAGTACTAGGACCTCTTAAAACACCTTAATACCCTTTAGGAGCCCTAATAAAACATATTAGGGCTCCTAGTACACATTTATGGGTCTTAAGGGGTCATAGGACACATTATTATGTCTTAGGACCCCTTGACACCCCTTATGACCATAAACTGTATTATTAGGTTTCCTAAGGGATCGAGGGGTCATAAGGGGTCATAGAATGCATTAATGTGTCCTAGTACCCCTTAAGACACTTTACGACCCCTTAGGATCCCTAATAATACATCTTAAGAGTCCCAGTACACATTAATGTGTCTTAGGGGTCATAAAACATACCAATGTGTCCTAGGACACTATAAGACCCCTTACAACCCCTAAGATATACTCTTAGGATTCCTAAGGGGTCATAAGGGGTTCGTAGGACACAATAATGGGTTCTAGGACCCCTTAAGACACCTTATGACCCCTAAGTTGTACTCCTAGGCCTCCTAAGGGGTCGTAATGGGTCATAAGAGGTCATATGACATATTAATATGTCCTAGGACCCCTTAAGACACCTTACAACCCCTTAAGAACCCTAAGAGTACATCTTAGGGGTTCTAGTACACATTAAGGTATCTTAAGGGATTGTGGGACATATTAATTTGTCTTAGGACCCCATAAGACCCTTTATGACCCTAAGATGTAACCTTAGGCTTCTTAAGGGGTTGTAAGGGGTCATAAGGTGTTTTCAGATGTATTAATGGGTTCGACAACACTTTAAGACACCTTAGTTCCCCTTAGGAACCCTAAGGATACATATTATGGGTCCTAGTACACATTAAGGGGTCTTAAGGGGCCATAGGACACATTAATGTGACTTAGGACCCCTTAAGACCCCTTACAACCCCTAAGATGTATTCTTAGGCTTCCTAAGTGGTCGAGGGGTCACAAGGGGTTGTAGAATGCATTAATGTGTCTAAGGACCCCTTTAGACACCTTACAAACCCTAAGGAGCCCTAAGAATATAAATTAAGGGTCCTAATACACATTAACATGTCTTAAGGGCTCATAAGACACATTAATGTGTCTTAGGACACCATAATACCCCTTATAACCCCTAAGATATACTATTAGGCTTCCTAAGGGGTCATAAGGGGTCATAGGACATATTAATGGGTCCTAGGATCCCGTAAGACACCTTACGACCCCTAAGATGTACTCTTAAGCTTCCTAAGGGGTTGTAATGGGTCATAAGGGGTCATAGGATGCATAATATGTCCTAGGACCGCTTAAAACACCTTACGTCTCCTTACGAACCCTAAGAATACATCTTAGCGGTCTTAGTACACATTAAGGTGTCTAAAAGGTGTCATTGGACACATTAATGTGTCAAAGAACCCCATAAGACCCCTTATGACCCCTAAGATGTACCCTTAGGATTCTAAAGGGATCATAAAGGTTCATGAGGGGTTATAGGACACATTAATGCATCCTAGGACCCCTTTTAAGACACCTTACTACCCCTTAGGAACACTAAGAATACATATTATGGGTCCGAGTACACATTAAGGGGTCTTTGGACACATTACTTCTTCTTAGGACCCTCTTAAGACCCCTTACGACCCCTAAGATGTATTCTTAGCCTTCCTAAGGGGCCGAGGGGTCATAACAGGTTGTAGTAGACATTAATATGTCATCAGACCTTTTAAGACACCTTACAACCCCTTATGAACCCTAAGAATACATCTTAGGGGACCTAGTACATATTAAGGTGTCTCAAGGGGTCATAAGACACATTAATGTGTCTTAGGACACCATAAGACCCCTTATAACTCCTAAGATGTACTCTTAGGATTCCTAAGAGGTCGTAAGGGGTTAGAAGGGTTCATAGCATGCATTAGTGGGTCCTATGACACCTTAAGATACTTTATGACCCCTAAATTATACTCTGAGGATTCCTAAGGAGTTGTAAGGGGTCGTAGGATGCATTAATGTGTTCTAGGACCCCTTAAGACACCTTAATGTGTACTAGGACCCCTAAGATGTATTCTTAGGGTTCCTAAATAGTTGTAAGGTGTCTTAAGGGTTCATAAGACACATTAATGTATCTTAGGACACCACAAGACCCCTTACAAACCCAAATATGTACTCTTAGGATACCTAAGGTTGTAAGGAGTCATATGGGGTCGTAGGATGCATTAATATGTCTTAGGTCCCCTTAAGACACCTTATGACCACTAAGATGAACTCTTAGGCTTCATAAGGGGTCGTAAGGGGTCATAAGGGGTTGTAGGATGCATTAATTATTCCTAAGACACCTTATGGCCCCTTAGCATCATGAAGAATACATCTTTGGAGTCCTAGTACACATTAAGGTGTCCAAAGTGTCATAGAACAGATTAATGTGTCTTAAGACACATTAATGTGTCTTAGGACACCATAAGACCCCTACGACCCTAAGATGTACTCTAATGCTTCCTAAGGGGTTGTAAGGGGTTAAAATTGGTTGTAGGATGTATTAATGTATCCTAGGACCCCTTAAGACACCTTACGACCCCTTAAGAACCATAAGAATACATATTAGGGGTCTTAGTACATATTAAGGTGTCTTAAGGGGTCATAGAACACATTAATGTGTCTTAGGACCCCATGAGACCTCTTACAACCCCTAAAACATACTCTTAGGATTCTTAAGGGGTCATATGGGGTCGTAAGGGGTTGTAGGATAGATTAATGGGACCTAGGACCCCTTAAGACACCTGAGTACCCCTTAGGATCCCTAAGAATAAATATTAGGGGTCCTAGTACACATTAAAGGGTCTTAAGGGGTCATAGGAAAAATTAATGTCTTAGGATCCCTTAAGACCCCTTACGACCCCTCAGATGTATTATTAGGCTTCCTAATAGTTCAAGGGGTCATAAGAGGTCGTAGAACATATTAATATGTCTTAGGGCCCCTTAAAACACCTTATGACCCCTTAGGATCCCTAAGAATGCATCTTAGGGGTCCTAATACATATTAAGGTGTCTTAAGGGGTCATAGGACACATTAATGTGACTTAGAACACCATAATACCCGTTGTGAACCCAAAGATGTACTCTTGGGCTTCCTAAGGGGTCGTAAGGTGTCACAAGGGGTCGTAGGATGCATTAATGGGTCCTAGGACCCCTTAAGACACCTTACGACCCATAATATGGACTCGTAAAGTTCTTAAGGGGTCATAAGGGGTCAAAAGTAGTCATAGGATGCATTAATGTGTCCTAGGACCCCATCAGACACTTTACGACCCCTTAAGAAACCTCATAACACATCTTAGGGATCCTAGTACACATTAAGGGGTCTTAAGTTGTCATAAGACACATTAATGTATTTTAGGACCCCGTAAGACCCCTTACAACCCCTAAGATGTATTCTTAGGCTTCTTAAGGGGTTTTAAGGGGTCATAAGGGGTCATAGGATAGATTAATGGTTCCTAGAACCCCTTAGGAACCCTAAGAATACATATTAGGTGTCCTAGTACGCATTAAGGGGTCTTAAAGGGTCCGAGGACACATCTCATTTTCTTAGAACTCCTTAATACCCATAAGATTTATTATTAGACTTCCTAACAAGAATAGGGATCATAACAGATCACAAAACACATTAATGTGTCCTAGGACCCCTTAAGACACCTTATGACCCCTTAGGAACCCTAAGAATACATCTTAAGGGTCCTAGTACACATTAAGGTGTCCTAAGGGGTCATTAGACACATTAATGTGCCTTACAACAACATAAGACCCCTTACGACCCCTAAGATCTACTCTTAGGCTTCCTACGGGGTTGTAAGGGGTCATAAGGGGTCATACAACCCATTAATGGGTCCTACGATACCTTACGACCCCTACGATGCAATCTTAGGCTTCCTAAGGGGTTGTAAGGGGTCATAAGGGGTCATAGGATGCATTAATGTGTCCTAGGATCCCTTAAGATAGCTTACGACCCCATTCATCATATATATGCTAATGTTATTTTATATATATATATATATATATATGTTATTGTATATATAATAGTGTATTATATGATATATTATATAATAAATTATATTTAATGATATGTTATATTATATGATCTATATTATAAATATTATATTATATTAAATATATTACATGATATTATATAATATATATTAAATATATTATATAGATTATACATACTATGTAATATATATTATGATATAGTATTTAATATATATTATACATTATAATTTAATGTATATTAAATATAGTTTATTTAGAAAGATGGCTTAAACCTAATTTTTATTTTAGAAGTACATATTAAACCTATTTTGGGTTGCTTCTATTTGCAAAATTGTGGAAGCATCAATGGAGGAGACCACTTGCAGAGAGAGAGAGAGAGAAAGAGAGAGAGAGAGAGAGAGAGATCATAGGATACACTAATGTTTCTTATTACCCATTAAGACACCTTACGATGCCTAATATGTACTCTTAGGCTTCTTAAGGGGTCATAAGGGGTTGTAGGATGCATTAATTGGTCCTAGGACCCCTTATGACACCTTAGTGTTGTGGGTCCACAACACACACCCCATTTTTGGTTGTCTGACCATGGGGACCCCCCTTTTTTCATGTCTGCCCCTCCCCACCAGTCCCCACCAAGTCAATCTCAAAAAAGTGTTGTCAGGATTCAGATAGAAGAACACCTTTTTCGGCCTTTCCACCCTTTCGGCCTTTTGGAGGACCAAAGTCCCCCAAAATACCAAACTGACCGAAAGGCCAAAATTTGGCCCTTTCGGTGTTTCGGTCTCCGAAAACATCGAAAGGCCGAAGCTGTTTAACTTTGGGTTTTCGATGTTTCGAACACTGAAAGTGCTAACGTGCGTCGTGGGTTATAAATAGGGTAAAGAGCCCTAATTTAATCACTTCACTCTTTTTATCTCTGGCATTTTGAGAAATCATGACTTTAGGATTTTTTCTCTCGCTCTTTGTGCCTACTCGCCCCGCATCTTTGAGGTTTGTCATGTCATCCTCCTCTGCTCTCAGCTCATTCAAGGTAAGTTCCCCCCCTGTCACTCCGTATTTTCTTCCTTCTTATTTTAGGTTTGGGTTTTTGTGCCTGGTGCTTGTCCAACCTAGGGCGCATCCGCTTCCTCCTCCCCTAGTATCTTTGGGCCTTTGTTGCACCTTTTTGTTTAGTAGGGATGTCCCTCCTTGTCGGGTTTGGTCTTTCTTATTTTTTTTAGGTTATATTTTTTCCGTTTCTTGGTCGCGGTCATTGTCGCAGGTTTTCGGCCCCCGAAAGGCCCTAAACTAGGTTAATTTATAGTCTGTGTCATTTTGGAGATTCAGCCTTTTCAGCCTTTTGGACCTCTGAAAGGTCTAAAATACTGACAAGTCTGAATCTCTGAAAGCCCTCTCTCCTTCATCAAGATTTCAGACTTTCAGAGTCCATAAAATAGTTCAGATTTTTGGCTTCCACAGAAACCTTTAGACTTTTAGATGCCAAAAATTCTGATGAAGCTTGCTTGTCAATGGTGAATTTTTTGCAATTTCGGCCTTTTCGGCCTCCGAACCCATTTTTGGCACCCGAAACCCCAAAAGGGTTGAAAGTGCAAAAATATGCATTCCTGGCTACTTAGAGAGATTTTGCCTCTGTTTTCTTAGATTAGTCAGCTTTCTTTTATTTTTATTCAAATAAAATATTGAAACTTTCATGTTTCATTGCAGGAATACCTGAGAAAAATACTGTGTCACCCATGAAGTACCTATACAAGGGGAACACTCCCCCTTCCAAAATTGGCATCAAGCACATAGAAATCACCGATAGTGATATCGGGAATGTAGATTAGGATGACTTCCTAACAAGGTGTGCCCAACTAGTTGGGAGATTAGAGGATTGTACCTCAGTAGTATTAGCAGGACTGGTCAACGCGGCAACCCACCTAGTGGCCGTGACCTCATTTGAACTGATCATGACCTTGGCAAACCATTATGACTCTAACAAAAAGGTGGTTCTGAATACAGAAGGCCAAGTAGCATTGGATATTAGGCCAGATGTCATAGAGGATGTCTTCCACCTCCATAAAGGCATAGACAAGTTCTATGAATTGTTCATAGAGAACAAAAACTTGTGGTTCAATAACAAAGGGGAAGAGGCCTATGATATAGTCAATAAAAATTACCTCAAACAACCTCTCCCCAAAAATAAGTTGGATAAGATAGACTTAAGGAGGGGATACATGAAGGATGATATCAAGGCAGCCATAACAATGCTAAGCTGAGTATATGGATTACCACAATCCTCACAACTAGATAATTGGATGATTCTCCTGATAGAAAGACTCAGAGGCCGCAAGACCAAGTTCAATTTTGGGACCATCATTAGCGACAAGTTGGATGAATAACTGGTGGCAGTAAAACACAAACCCAAGTTTTATATGAGTACCTACGTGGTGTACCTATTGGCAAGACGAGTGAATACCTAGGATTCATTAAGAGGGGAAACCTAAATGATCCCAATGCATGGCCTCACATCATGTACCCCCAATTACAGAAAAGGGAAAACATGCTAGAGGATATCCTAGACTACAGGATAGTCAATGACGCCTTCATTTTTGCAATCATCCGATCCGTTGAGGGTGAATTTGCAAAAAGGATGTCAGAAGAAGCAGCTACCAAGGTAAGGGCCATAGGGGCCTATTACATACAATTCAGAACCTTCACTTACATTCAAATAGTGGGATCAACTTTGAAACCAAATAATTTGCTCAGATCCATCTGATTGGATAATAATTTTGGAGATGGCCAGGCAACTCGCAGATGCATATGAGCACATAAAGCACAAGAAGAAGCACTGTTGGGATTTTCCCATCTCACTAGGACCATATAACCTACATGATATGAATTTGTATAAATATTTGGCCTTTGAATGGGATGACTTTCCCCTATAGCTTTACAAGACAGTTTGGACTCATTTTGACCCTGTAGGCACTTACAGCCACATTATTGGCAAGTTCTACATTCACGAACCATACTTGGAGGATCACTGGATAAACTGTGTAGATGATCATGAGGTCAGAATCCATGATTATTGTAGAATGACTCTTAACTTGGAAAAGGAAGTCATAAAGGCTCCTATTCCCCCAAAATTTTGGGAGTACAATTTAGTTGAGGTCTTGGAAGCCATTTATAGAGATGACAAGATATATGACAGGCCCATCATGAACGCAGAGGTTGATAAGGATGAAAATGAAAATATTGATTTTGAGGCAAGGAATGTGATGAGAACAATAGAGGAATTGATTGAGAGGCCCTACAAGATGATCCCAATACCTCTGAAAACATTTATGGATCCACTCAAGAAGGTGGATAAATAACACGGAGAGAAAAGTACAGTGCCGCAATACAAGAAGGCACCACCATAGAAGCCAAGCACAGTATATGGCCATGAACGTGTAGTGGAGTATGGGTCAAACCCAAGGCAACAGGCTCCCAAGACAAGAATGACTAGGCAAATATATCCTCCCATGCGGCCAGCACAGGTTTCACCGGATGAAGGACCCTCCACTTCTGGACAATCTTCTCCTTCCACAGGAAAGGGCAAGAAGAAATATAAGAGGAAGAAAGCTTATGTGTCTCCACAATTAGAAATTGTACAAGAGGAGCCATAAGAAGAGGAAGAGGAAGAGATACCTCTAGTCAAAAGGAAAAGGTCTCAGAAAATGAGAGAAAAGGAGACTAGTAGGAAACACTGAGAAGATCCTAGAGAGAAAGATAACCCCTTGGATGCTCTAGGATCAGATGAGTACCAAATGTCATACTTTGAGGGTCTGGAAGGTTTTTTGGACCGAGGCCAGGACACGCCAGGTTATGCAACTAGGTATGAGGCAGGTGGTGCTTCTCTTTTTCAACCATAGGTAACCCTAACTCCACCTCCCACTCAATTTACCAATCCAAAGCCAAATATACCTATTGTGGGAAAGATCTCTAAAGCAGATCAAGGGCTCAGGAATCAAGAGTCCCCAATCACCCAAGAGGTGACTATAAATGACCCCACAACAAAAAATATTGTTGTTAAAACACTACCTCACATTCCTACTCCACCAAATACTCTTCCACCTCCTATTCCTACTCCACCACCATTTCTCCCAACTCCAACTACTCTTCCACTTCCAACTCCAAATCTCCCAACATCTACTCCACCATCATCAAGCCCTTTGCCTTGCCACATCCCAACCCCTAGAGGATCAATAACCATAGAGACTGTGTCACCTCTTGAAACCACATTAAAGGTCATGACTGGTCTCAATACTGAAGTGTTTGTTAGCTCCTCAAGAGATGAAGACAAAGGCCATGAAAAAAAAGATGAGGAAATGGAAGAAGAAGACAAGGCAGAAGAGGAAAGGGAAAAGGAAGAAGAACACCAAAGAGAAATTAATGAAGGCAAATAGAGACAGGAACAAGAAGAAGGGAAAGATAAAGAGGTGACTCTAGGGTCCCAAAATTTGGATTCAGTTCTTTAGGTTACCCCATATGAGCTGGTCATCACATCTAGTAAGCCTACATGGTTTACTAAATAAATCTAGTTAAGGAGAATAACTTATAAAAATGAGGATGAAGGGGAGAATATAGATATAGCATCCTTAGGGAAAGATTTTCATTAGACAAAGATCATATTACCAGCGAGGACAATGTCATATGTCACTCAAGACACTAGGGGGTGCTGGAAGGAATAGATTGTAGTCCCATTCGCTAGCACTTCTCAAATGCAAGCAACGCTAGAAGAATATACATTTGAGGAGGTAGATTTAGGGGAGCCCACCAAGGAAGGGAGCAAGACACTAGAAGCCTTAGGGCTTAAACATGCTCTGGGTTTCCTGAGTTAGGATGAGGAGACCCTAAAATCCTTGACAAAACTTAATGAAGCCTTGAAGAAGTTCATTCACAAAATGGTTGGTCCTATTGACCCCAACTTCCCAAAGGCCTCATTACAGACAGTGTTAGATAAGAGAAACACCCCAGACCTGCCGGCAGGGTTAACACCATCCTTCATCAAAGAAAGTGCAGATTGGAAGGAATATTTTGAGCAGTAAGGGGAAGGTTCCATCTGAAAGATATTCAAACCTTATAGGGTTATTTTAATAGAAGCTACAAATTTGATTGATTTGATGAAATATGAGGGTGTCCTCGAGTATGAGACAAGCAAATGGCAAGCCACCCTCCAAGATTTGTAGATCGTATGAAGAAACAACACTACCAAATTCTAGTAAAGATATATGAAGGCGAGGAGCTAGAAAATTTTGAGACTTGGATCAAGCGTATAATCAAGATAATTAGCATTTATGAAAAATGAAAAGCCTCCATATTGGATAAATAGAAAGAAGTCTTGGAATGGGTGGAAGAAATAGATGTTTTCTTCATAGGATCAGCCTTGATTTGTACCAGGATGAAGCTAAGCATATCTTATGGTCATCTAAAGAAGTGGTCCAACAATTCAGAGACATTATATCAAGCGTAGAGACCAAGGAAGCCTTGCAACAATTATTTTATTCAAAAGTAGAGATGACAAAGATGACTAACCATGAAGAGGATATCTAGTTCTTTTCTTTTGAGCTAACTACCTTCAAAGAAAAGCAAGAATGAAAGATAAAAAAAGGTGAAAAGAAAGAAGATAAACTATGAGGATGTTCAGGAGGTCATATAGAGGCTCCAGGCTGCACACCCAAAAGTGTTCCCAAACTGACCCCTTGGACCACTATGCATTTTAAAGAAGTAATCTCCAGCACTTAACAAAATTCCCTAAGGAAAATTTTGGTGTTTTGGCCTTTCGGCCCCTTCAGTACATGAAAATTTCATCGTTTCGGCCCCACAAGCAATGTAATTCTCCGTCCTTTCAGCTCTTTAGTTTTCAGCCTTTCGGCCCTCTAGTTTTTCGGCCTTTTGAGCTTTCAAATATTTCAGCCTTTTCGACTCTCACAAGTCCAAACTTCACACTAGAAATTCATTGTTTAAACACTTAATATTTTTGGGACATTAAAAATTTTCGGAGTAGAGGTCGGGGTCCAAAAATTTGGGTGTTTACAATGAGATCACTTTTCTTGCACACCAGTTGAACTCCAGATTAGATTGATGTTTAACTTGAGTTTGTTTTGAAGGGACTAAGGGTCTCTTACCAGTCTCCATCGCCAAAAGAGCCTCTAGATGAATAATCTAGGGAAAACTCCAAGAATTGAGAAGAAGACTCCAATTTCTTAGAAGAAACCCTCCTTTTATGTTTCTCTTCTTGGCGAGTTTGATCCTCCTTATAGGGACAAACTTATTGTAAATGGATTTAAAAATCTATGCAATCTTTCTAGTATCAGTTAGCAGTAGTTTCCCTTTAGAAAAGTTTTTGTTTTAGTTGATGTTTATTAATTTAGACTCTCTGATGCCCTAATTTTGGCATTTAGAGTTGTAGATCCAAAACTCTATATATTGTAATCACAAATCAATGTAAAGGGTCGAATTCTTAATACAATAAAAATATACACTTGGTGCTTCATTCATGGTGTTTGAATGGCTGCTACCTATGTGAAATTATTGGATGTATGCTTGCATTATTCATTATTTTCAAAGAGCCTCATGTTTATTATTCTTCAGATTCACGTTTATTTTAGTTGGAGTTTGATGTTGTTTATTCACCATGTTGTAATGAATGCGTGGAAGAGATCATCTTTGGGATTTACGATAAATCCATCTTGTGGGTGTGCACATCTTGGTGGCTTCACAATTTGATATATTTTGAATATCTTGCATGAGTGAATTCATCTTCTCTCCAAACGCTTGCGTCCATGGGGTATTGAATTGTGACTTGGTCTGATTTATGCTTCGTGGGTTTGTTCCAAATCTCTTCATCATTCAATTCGCAAGGAAGGATTCACAATAGTTTATGTCTGTAGGATTTCATTTTTTGCAATTTGCTTCATTTCTCATTACATTAATCTCTTCAAATTCTACCTTTAATTTTGAAAATCCACATCTTGAAAGAATACAAAATTGCATTCTATTTACAACACCCATATATGTGTTAAAATGGAAAATACCAAAAAAAGAACTAAAGTGTTTTGCAGTTTGAAGTCTTGAATGTACCAGAAAAGGCCTCCTCATGAACAATCACATTTATCTTCAACTGAGTAACCAAGCAGGTTGTGACCCGATCCTGGAGAACCTTGGGAATAACTTCCTTATTCTTTCAAGAGAGGAAATCGAATCTCAAGATCCTAGCAAGTTGGCTTGTATCAAAACAACGCTCAACACTTAGTACCCCTTAGGAACCCTAAGAATACATATTAGGGGTCCTAGTACACATTAAGGGGTCTCAAGGGGTTATAAGAGACATTTTTGTGTCTTAAGATCCCTTAACACCCCTTACGACCCTAACATGCATTCTTAGGTTTCCTAAGGGTTCAAGGGGTCATAAAGGGTCATAGAACACATTAATGTGTCTTATGACCCCTTAAGACACCTTAGGATCCCTGAGAATACATCTTAGGGGTCCAAGTACATATTAATGTGTCTTAAGGGGCCATAGGACACATAAGATCCCTTACAACCCCTAAGACATATTCTTAGGCTTCCTAAGGGGTCGTAATGGGTCATAGGATGCATTAATGGGTCCTAGGACCCCTTAAGATGCCTTACAACTCCTTAGACGCACTCTTAGGACTACTAAGGGGTTGTAACTGGTCATAAGGGGTTGTATGATGCATTAATGTGTCCAAGGACCCCTTAAGACCCCTTATGACCCCTTAAGAACCCTAAGAATACATCTTAGGGGTCCCAATACACATTAAGGTGTCTTAAGGATCATAGGACACATTAATGTGTCTTAGGAAACCATACAACCTCTTACAACCCCTAAATTTTTTTCTTAGGCTACCTAAGGGGTCATAAGGCATCATAGGATGCATTAATGGGTCCTAGGACCCCTTAAGCCACCTTACAACCCCTAAGATGTACTCTTAGGCTTTGTAAAGGGTTGGAAGGGGTCAAAAGGGGTCATAGGATGCATTAATGTCCCATCACCCCTTACGATAGCTAACAACCCCTTGAGAACCCTAAGAATACATCTTAGGGGTCTCAATACACATTTAGGTATTTTAAGTGGTCGTAGGACACATTAATGTGTCTTAGGACCCCATAGGGCCCCTTATAACCCCTAAGATGTACTCTTAGGATCCTAAAGGGCTTGTAAGGGGTCATAAGGGGTCTTAGGACACATGAATGGGTCCTAGTACCCCTTAAGACACCTTAGTACACCTTAGGAACCCTAAGAATACATGTTAGGGTTCCTAGTAAACATTAAGTAGTCTTAAGGGGTCATAGGATACATTACTATGTCTTAGGACACCTTAATACCCCTTACAAACCCTAATATTTAATCTTAGGCTTCCTAAGTGGTCATAAGGGGTCGTAGAATGCATTAATGTGTCCTAGGACCCGTTAAGACACTTTAGGACCCCTTAGGAACCCTAAGAATACATCTTAGGTGTCCTAGTACATATTAAGGTGTCTGAAGGGATCATAAAACACATTAATGTCTTAGGACACCATAATATAGGTTTTGAGAGACAAATCCACAGAACCTGAAGAACACCTGCATGCAAGAACCTGTTACAAGAGAAGCATAAAAAGGGAAAGAGAAGAACTCAGAAGTTGCTCAGAAAGTGAGAGAAAAATTATAATCTGAATTAATGAAAAGGAAACTACTGTTGAGATTGAAGAATGTCAATCTACCCAAGAAACACCTGCATGCAAAACAACTGCTACGAGAATGAAGAAGACAGAAGAGAGAAGGATCAGAAGCTATGGCGGCCGATAGGCCAGAGAGTGCAAATCCATGTTGACAGAAATGATTTCTATATTCAACAATGAAAAAGATTTACAACTCCTTATGAAATACAAAGAAGACAATCCTTATAAAGGATGTCGAAACCCTAAACGGGCAACTGCTAGGAAATAGAAACTTTCCTAAAACTGCCTAAGTGAAACTTAAGCACTAAAGAGTAATTGCTAAATTACTCTAACAACTACAAAGTTCAACCTATAAAGGTGAACAAAACCCTAAAAACTAGAAAATCTAGGTTTGCGCATTAATAATTAATATAAATATTAATTATAATGCACTTAAGAGATAGCTTAAGTAAACTAGAGTAATAGACAACTTAATTAATTAAATCAAAGTGATCTAATCAATAAGTGTAAATAGATAATTACTCTAACACCCCCCTTAAGCGAAGCTCAGGAGGTAAGCTAACCTAGCACAGCTATGAAAGTAGGAAAAGATGGGTCCCGGCAACAAGGCCTGATCAGGTACCCAAGCACAACCAAATCTCTGTAAAGCGGAGAAATAGAGAAAACCACATGGGAAAAACTCTACTCTAAGAAGAGGTAAAAGAAAATGCAAAAAAGAATGGCTCAAGAGACTCTCTCAAAACCATAAGTACAATAAAACCCCCCATGAGAGAGGGATGAGACACCAAGGCCCCCCCAGAATGATGGAACCCCTGTAGGAATGATCGAACCAATGGAACTCCAATGTGGAACTACAAGGGAACCCCTGAATGAGCAGTGAAACTGGAAGGCCGAGCTGGTGCTCAAAGGAGAATGAATGAGACTCATGGAATGGAATCCCCAATGAAGGTGGGCCAATAGATGGGCTAAATCTGTCAGCTAAGAGGAGATGAATGTCCTCGGATATGCCCTCAACAACTGGATGGGAAGGCTCGATGCAAGGAGTGACCATAAAAGGAACTGCTGAAGAAGAAGCATGCTGAACAAAGGCAGGTGCAACATGAGGAGGAGGTGGAGAAGCCACAACACTGATCTCAAGAGCAACACAGAAGTTCAGGTGACCCAACTTCTTCTCCCTAGGCACTCATTTATTAGGAGAGATATTCTCCGACATAGGAGATGGTGAAAAAAAATGGGAGAAGGAGTATAGGCAGGTGACATGATCAACTATCCCTATAGAAAAAATGTGGCCAGTCACATGATCTCGGATGTGTACAGAATCTACAGTGAACTCAACTATCTTCTCTGTCCTACTGTGAGTAATATGATAAATGGAGAGAAGGTTCGATGATAAGGATGGAACACATAGTACATCATGGAATGCATCACCATCGATGTAAATAGAACCCTGGCCACACATGGGAATAACAGTATCATTTCCCATCAAGATGTGTGGGGTAGGAGAGACCGCAAAAGCTGAGAAGGAACTCTGAGAAGATGTCATATGATTGGAAGCACTAGAATCCAGCAACCACCGAGAAGAGGGAGCTATAGAAGATGCACATAAGGCATGACCCTTTCTATTGTATGACCCATCTGCCTGAGATGATGATGAAGAAGACCAGGGAGAAGAGGAAGAAGGAATATCAATGTTGCTTTTATGAAGAAGAGCTGTCAAATCAATAATCTGTTGGGCATATACATCTACCTTCTTCTGAAAGAACTGAGACTCATCATGATTGAACTTATTGCAATAAGTACACTTGGGTTTGTATGTCTTCGATTTCCCCTTAGGTGAAGTAGGTGGGCCAGAGGAATGCTGGGAAGGAGAATCCTTCCAATATTCTATGGATGATGATACATGTTTCTGCTTCAGTTTCCATGGAGATGGGTGAGCAACCAAGGCATGGCTCATAGAGCCTAAAGTATCATGCAGCTGTTGAATCTTTCACTACTCTCAACTCAACTGATCATAGAAGGCCGCAAATGAAGGCATATTGTGCCTAGGACCCAAGGCATCCATAGTGGAAAATAAAGTGGAGGAGAAAATCTAGAACTCTTCACGAAGCTTTGAGAGTATCAGAAAGATACACTCATCATCTGATTTCGTCTTCCCACATGCTAGTAAAAGTGAGCGGAGAGCATTGAACTTCATCAAGAAGTCCTCAATGGTGGAAAAAATATCAGGAGACAAGGATGTCAACTCTGAATCAAGCTGAAGTGCCCTGAATGCATTCACAGTGCCAAAAAGATCTGCAAACTTTTCCCAATATGTGCGAGGAGTGGTCAAACCATCCAGAAGAAACAGGAGGTTGTCTGAAATGTGCAGTGCAATCAAACCCACGGCTTCATCCATTTTGTTTCTGTGCTGAAGGACCTCAAACGGACACTGTAGAATAGGTTGGTGCTTATCCAGACATTACCATAAGCCATGTGACATGAGTAGCCTGGTCATGTGTGCTTTCCAGGTGTGAAAATTGTGTGGTGTCAGCCAAGCCACAGAGGGGTCCGACATTCATAGAAGAAGTAGACAGAAGTAGAAGGGTCATTTCTAAATTAAAGTATAGAAATCAAATGCACCCCCCCACAATGTATAATTCTATCCTCTCATACAGAAAAATACAAGTAGAGAAAGCACAAAAAATGAGAAGAAAACTTGTAACTAGATGCAGAGAAGGAGGAAAAGGAAGCCTCTACTTTGAGGCAAAAAATAAGAGCTCAAATGGCTAAATCAACAATCAAGACTAGCACCATTGCATCCGGCTCAGAAACACCTTTTCAATGGTATTTCATTTTCCAAAAATGGACTCTGTATGCACAAGTTATGGCCGAAAAACCAACTGCTCCTCTGAAAATGAGCTCACTGGAAAAAACCAGTCATGGCAAAAAATTTGATGGTCAAATGACCGTCACAGAGCCCGAGAAAAAATTTGACAACCATCGACACCTCACGAGCCCGTCTCACTGAAAAAATGGGAAAATTTCCCATCACCAAGCGTGCTAACTGTGACACCCAGTGGCGGGCTGGTGGTAGATGTCTGTGGCGGTGGCGATTGGGCTGCTCCCAGACGGCAACACTGCTATGACTGCTTTGCCGGTGACCGAAGGCCAGTGGCTGGTGCCAGGCCGGGCTGGGGTGGTGCGGGGGTGGCCACTCTGGTTTCCCTCTAGCTACACTGCGCAGGCCCAGAAAACCTATAAAAAAATTGTTTTTTTTATTTTTTTTATTTTATTTTTAATTTTCGTTCTGTACGACCTAGGAGGGAGAAAATTTTCCTCTGGGGTCACTGTGGCCAAAAATAGCAAACTTTATATAATTTTCAACTCTCCCGGGCCTTCTAAGCACAATGGTGGAGTCTATTTTGGCTCAAAGTGCTCAAAAACATAGCGCCTCCTCCAAAATGAAGGAAAAACCTCAGAGAAGCTGTGGCTTTTGGCTGTGAATCACAACTTTAAAAACCCTCAAACTAGGCAGCAACAGGGAAGCTCTGATACCGTGTAGGATTTGAGAGACAAATCCACATAACCCAAAGAACACATGCATGCAAGAACCTGTTACAGAAGAGAAGTAGAAAGAGGGAAAGAGAAGAACTCATAAGTTGCTCAAAAAGTGAGCAAAATTATAATCTGAATTAATGAAAAGGAAACTACAAAGTTCAACCTATAAAGGTGAATGAAACCCTAAAAACTAGAAAAGCTATGTTTTCACATTAATAATTAATATAAATATTAATTATAATGCACCTAAGAGATAGCTAAGTAAACGAGAGTAATAGACAACTTAATTAATTAAATCAAAGTGATCTAATTAATAAGTGTAAATAGATAATTACTTTAACACATAAGACCCCTTACGACCACTAATATGTACTCTTATCCTTCCTAAGTGGTCATAAGGGGTCATAAGATGCATTAATGGGTCCTAGGACCCCTTAAGACACCTTATGACCCATAAAATGCACTCTTAGGCTTTCTAAGGGGTCGTAAGGGGTCAAAAGGAGTTTTAGGATGCATTAATGTGTC
This sequence comes from Thuja plicata, assembly GCA_018584345.1. Classification (NCBI taxonomy): domain Eukaryota; kingdom Viridiplantae; phylum Streptophyta; class Pinopsida; order Cupressales; family Cupressaceae; genus Thuja; species Thuja plicata. Next base: position 577,972 of record MU226988.1, read on the forward strand.
ATATGACCCCTTAAGACACCTTAAAACCCCTTAAGAACCCTAAGAATACATCATAGGGGTCCTAGTACACATTAAGGTGTCTTAAGGGGTTATAAGACACATTAATATGTGTCTTCGGGCCCCATAAGATCCCTTACGACCCCTAAGATGTACTCTTAGGATTCTAAAGTGGTCATAAGGGGTCTTAAGGTGTCTTAGGACACTTTAATGTGTCCTAGGACCCCTTAAGACACCTTAATACATCTTAGGAACCCTAAGAATACATATTAGGGGCCCTAATACACATTAAGGGGACATTAGGCATCATATCACACGTTATTGTGTCTTAGGACCCCTTAAGATCCCTTATAATCCATAGGATGTATTTATAGGCTTCGTAAGAGGCCGAAGGGTGATAATGGGTCATAGAATGAATTAATGTGTCCTAGGACACCTTAAGACACATTACGACCCCTTAAGAACCCTAAGAATACATCTTAGGGGTCCTAGAACACATTAAGGTGTCTTAAGGGGTTATGAAACACATTAATGTGTCTTATGACACTATAGGACCCCTTACGACCTCTAAGATGTACTCTTAGGCTTCTTAAGGGGTCATTAGGGGTCATAAGCGATCATAGGATGATTGATACCTACATGATGTTCAGAGTCCTTTTTTGAGGTGCTAGATATGATTGTCCCTCTAGTGGTGTTCTAGACTATATGACTCTACATGACGACCCCTTAGGAACAATAAGAGTACATATTAGAGGTCCTAGTATACACTATGGTGTCTTGAGGGGTCATAGGACACATTAATGTGTTGTACAACACCATAAGACCCCTTATGACCTCTAAGATGTACTCTCAATATTCCTAAGGGCTCACAGGGAGTCAAAAGGGATCGTAGGATGCATTAATGTGTCCTAGGACCCCTTAAGACACCTTACAACCCCTTAAGAACCCTAAGAATATATCTTAGGGGTCCTAGTACACGTTAAGGTGCCTTAAGGGGTCATAGGGCACATTAATGTGTATTAGGACACGATAATACCCCTTACGACCCCTAAGATGTACTCTTAAGCTTCTTATGGGGTCATAAGGGGTTGTAGGAAACATTAATGGGTCGTAGGACCTATTAAGACACCTTAGTACCCCTTAGGAACCCGTAGAATACATATTTGGGGCTATAGTACACATTAGGGGGTCTTAAAGGGTCATAGGGCTCATTACTAGGTCTTTGGAACCCTTAAGACACCTTACAACCCATAAGATGTATTCTTAAGCTTTCGAAGGTGTCAAGGGGTCATAGGAGGTTGTATAACACATTAATGTATCCTAAGACTCCTGAAAACACTTTATGACCCCTTGGGATCCCTAAGAGAAAATTGTTTGGGGTCCTAGTACACATTAATGTGTCTTAAGGGATCATAGGAGACATTAATGTGTCTTAAGACACCATAAGACCCCTTAGTACCCCTAGGATGTGTTAGTAATCTCAAATTTTAGAGAAATTTGCAGTGACTAAGTAAAAATTTCTCTAAGGCACAAAGTTACTACCCATAAAAAGTTGCGAAGAAGGCTTACTTTGAATGCATGAAAAATGAGGCCTAATATTTTTAGGAGAAACCACTTGGAGAGTGGGTTTAACACCTTTCATTAAGAAATTATAGTGGGTCTCAACTTTCAGATGTCAAATTTGATGTGTTTTGAAGATAGTCATTTAGAGGTGTCTACCTAAATCTCCATTTTGTACATTTCAAGTTTTATCTAAGTGACCTACTTTGGAGGTCTAATTTTTTGACTAGATGGATAGGCATGAAATTATGGAGTGTCCCAGGTGTTCTAGGCATAAAATTGAACATCTATGCCCATTTTTATTTCCCTGTGAAGTCGGATGACAGGTTTCCCATAGCTTGTTCATTTGTATTTTATTCTAGTTTCCTGAGTTTCAAATGAAGAATTCTAAAATGTCCTACTTTGAGGTCTCACGGTATGTACCCAATTAAATTCCCCAAATAATTGAGTGTTCCCCTGCATTTAAAACATGGATATGTACCTTCCTAAATAATTTTAGACTTTGATCAATCCAGTTGACCACTTTGCTCAGCCCATTCAAAAACCAATTTCTGCATTTTTATTGTGTTTAAATTCACAAAGTAGTTGAAGTGTTAACTTTGAAGATTAGTGACGATTGACTAGTTGATCATTAGAAAGAGTTATTTGAAGTTATGTAATCCTTGTTTGAAATTAAATCCATGTCCAAGGTTCCAGATTATAAGAGTCTCATCTGATAAATTTGTGAAATTAGAATCAAAGGTGTTTTATGCAGTTTCCTAGTATGGGCAAAATTGATTTTGCAGAAAATTCATTTTTAGAGGTTTGTAACTGTGTATCAGATGATTATTTTGAGATGAGAGTTGTTCCTTTACACTCCTTATATGTATGTCTTCTACCAGGATCAGTGCTTGGGCATCAAGACATGAGTTTATATTTTTGCAAAGGCTAATCCTAATGCAATTTCTACTGATTTCCAGTTTGCACTATGAGGTGTTTTCCAGGGAGTAAATTTTGTGGATTGATATTTTAATGTCAGATGACCTCCTTGCTGAGTAAATGGGTTCTTTAAATTCTGGGCATGTACATCTACAACTATGATGATTTTCAGAGCTTTGGGGATTGATTTGGTATTTTTAAGAAGTCATTTCCAAAATCAGTTTCTTTTGTTTTAACATTTACTGTTGTAGAAATTTATGAGTGGCCAAATTTGATGATTAAAATATCTCACCACAGGAATTTTTAAAAAAAAATAAAAATTTGCAGGGTGATTGTTGACATAACAATCTATGAGTTCACTAAGTTTCAGTGTCTCATCTCATTTTTGGCCAGTTTTTCTGGGCAAGTTCAAGAGGCTAGTTGTCATTTTGTGGTTAGTATACAAAGTTGCGAGAAGTGACTTTCGATGGTTGCATGTTTAATGTTGTCAATCTCGGTTACACATAGAGGCATTTTTTGATCACTTTGAATTCCAGTTGGCATCAGTTTAAAAGAAAATTTTACGCTAGGCCTACTTGCGGCCACATCCTCACCGTGATATCAAAAGGAGTTTTGACATGATTTTAAATGACATTTTATTTTAAATCATTGTGATTCAAATGATAATGTTTTCTAAATTAAAGTGAAGTTATTTAAATCATTTTCTTTAAATAACTAATATATATGAATGAAATGTTCAAAACATTTGGGAAAGTTTTAATGTTAGGGTTTGGCATTGTGAGGGGGCGATAATGGCTTGAGAAAAGAAAAGACTTGGCATGTTGACTATTTCAGAATGAATTGGAGCTTACAATCTCAATGAGAAAGGCACATTAAGTTACATGGTAAAGATGCTTGAAAAATCAAGAAAATGCATGGAGGCTACGCTGAAACTCTATGGAGGTATTGTCCAGGAGCATTGTTTAAACTTGAAAAGGTGTCAGACATTCAAGCCAATACAAATGATAGGTGTGATTCAAAATTACACAACTTTCAACGCCCCTCAGCTTGCGCCAGAACCCTCAAAATAAGGCGCAAGATATTGTTATTTTGAAATACTCCAAAGGAGTGTGGTTTCCCTCTATGCCATTGCCAAGGTTGGATGAGAAAATGACAAGGAGGTGCGTGAACTATTTGTTATGATCAAAGAATGTTGCACTGAAACTTTCATGCAAAATAGAAAATGGCAAGTGTAATGCCAATTTTCAAAATCTCTAGCAAGTATTTCCCTGCCACGCTAGACATGGGGGACCTGTAAATAGAGTGTAATATACTCTAGAAACTTGCATTGGATACAGAATAAAGGCCAAAACATGAAGATATAAATTCCAGTTAGAAGCCTACATGTTGGATTAGTTGAAGGCGCATTTCAGACTTGCAAGTGATTCCATTTTGGCAGGTGTATTAACAAATAGGTGTTGCATTGGAAAGCAATGTGAAATGGAGTTTTGGAAAGCAATGTGAAAATTCCACCCAAATTCACTTGGAAAATGTGGAGGGCTCCGTGAACTCTTACGCGGCAAGGAATATGCAAATTTCGGGTATAATTCAATGTAGATTGCGCATCATATAAAGTGAGAGCCTACACATTTTTTTGGTAGAGGCTATGTAAGTTTATATTTTAAGAGGAAAGAAGTTTGCCCCACATGTATAATGTGTGGGGTCTTAATGTTTTTTAAATATATTCACACAAAGAATGTGATATCAAGTAAAGCGTGGAGGGTTCCTTTGGTGTCGGCGCTTGGTTGTGTTTGTGGTTTTCTTTGATTGGGTCAGGGGAAAGCATTTTTTAATGCATAGTTGCCTGTATTTGTCTTAAAACTTCAAAACTATTAGTCCCACATTGTTAGTGGGAATGGAGATATAAATGATTATATAGTAAAGCACTTATAGTGTTGTTTGAAGTAAAGAGCTATGGTTCATTGGTGGATGCGCTCAGCCACTGGAATGTTGTGCTGGTTTGGGGTAGATGTAAGATGCTTTTGGCGAATGAGTTGAAAGAGCTTTAAAATATTGAAAACATTTAATCCCACATTGGTGGGGAAGGTGAACTTGCAAGTGTATAAAACAAACAACGCACACATATTTTAATGTGAAGAAGAGCAGGTGGCAATGATGATGTGGGACTGGAGTCTTGTTGCTACTATAGAGTTAGCTTGGCTCTGCTCTGAGATCTTTCTCCTAGATCTCTTAGGTTATTCACAACCCTAAACTGAGGAAGGCATTATCATCTTTACCTCCCCTGCAAGACTTGATCCCCATCAACATGTTATTCAACTCCCTCATTGAACCTACACAAATAGATTTATTCTACCCACTCAATCAATGTTTTCAAAACATTACTTTCATTCTCTTCCCTAACCGGACTATTACCGAGATCGCCAGGGTAAGATATCCAGCCTCGTAACTATTGCTTTTCCTACCAAATAAATAAATAAACTATGTACAAGGGCTCCTCTTGAGTTCCATTCTAATACATTATTTTGACCATGGACTCTGGAATCTCGAGGGGGCATTACTATTTACAACCCAGAACGCCTAAAGAACTAACTTGCAAAATAGAAACAAAGTAAACTAATCTAATTGCATGCAAAAGGAAAAACAAAGCTTGATATTCAGTAAACACACAGTCTGTAACTTATCATTACTAGAAATAAAACACAACAATATAATAATCTATAATTCTGTAACTTTCTGTAACCTCCTTCTCATTGCAACCTCTACTCTCTCCTTTTTAAAATGAAGGCTTGGAATGTCATTATTAACCATCCTATCATTGGAAGAACCCTAACTTCCCACTCAATCATAAGCATCTCTTTAGGAACCGTTAAAACTACCCATACTATCCATTAAAGACAAGATCCACTTTTCACGGGCCATTACGACTAAATTTACCGAGCAACAGTAATGCAAAACTGAGCACCAGTCTTAATTGGGTGCCAGTGTTAACTGAAATCTAGTGTTAACCAAAATCCATTGTTAACTAAATTTTAGTGTTAACTAAAATTTAGTGTTAAAAAAATCCAGTGTTAACCAAAATTCAATGTTATCCAAAATCTAGTGTTAACCGAAATCTAGTGTTAACTGAAATTCAGTATTCACCAAAACTCAGTGTTAACTTGAGTGCCAGTGATACCGAGTAGCTTATCAAAATTTCCTGATGCCTTGGTTGGATCTCTAGAGGCTTACAAACTACCTCTCTCTCACACACACAACTAAAAGAAACCAACTAAGCAACTAGAGTGTTTGTTCATCAGCTTGACCCATATTTCCACTTGGTCATTACAAGAGGGAATGAAAAAAACACTTTACAAAATAAAAAAAACTAATCTAAGAGTTCTTAAGGGTCTTTCACCCTAGTTCTTTAGGTGCTCCTGCACCATACTCCTCCAAAAAAGAGAAATCAACTTCCAGGTGATTGGATTAGGTCGGGGTCAATGCCCAACTTCTTGAACTCAGTCTCCTGCACCCATGTGGCTTCATAATCAACTTGTCCTTTCCACTTGACTAGATGCTCCATGTATGTCTTTGTTATAGTCTTCTTGGAAATTCTTGAATTTAGAATGTTCTCCGCTCTTGGCTTTGGGGCTACTCAAAGTTTTAGTGCCTTGAGATCCTCTATTGTTGTTGTTAAATCAGGATCTTCTTCTAGAATTGGTCCCTTGTAGGACACCAGTTCTGCCACGTTAAAAACTGGAGATAAACCTATATTAGCAGGAAGGTCAACTTTGTAAGCATTAGACCCATACTTTTCCAAAATTGCACAAGGGCCTATCTTTCTCACCTGAAGCTTACTCGGGACAACTTTTTGCAACTGTGCTTTTTTTAGGTGCACCATGACCAAATCTCCAACTTGAAACTCAACATATCTTTTCTTTTCATTTGTCTTCTTCTTGGTGTGATTTTTACTCTCCACTAATGTCTTCTTCACAGTATCATGGACTTCTTTTATGGACTAATAAAAATCTTAAGCATAACCACTCTTGTCTACATTGTTTCCAAGATCCTGGAGTTCACATATACCGCTAGGATGAATCCCATATACTATTGCAAAAGGGATTTTTCCAGTGTATCTATTGACTATATCATTGTAGGAAAACTCTTCTTGTTCAAGTAACTGATCCCATGATTTTCCATATTATTTTGTGAGACATCTCAAAAGATTTCCTAAACTTTGGTTCACCACTTTAGTTTGACCATTAGTTTGGGGGTGATATGCCAAGCTGAAGGAAAGGTTTGTACCGAGCTTCTACCATAAGGTTTTCTAGAAATGCCTCAAAAACTTAGATTCTTGGTCTGCTACAATACTCAAAGGCAATCCATGTATCCTCACTGCTTCTCTAAAGAAAATATGTGCTATATAGCATGCATCATGTATGGTCTTGCATGACACAAAGTGAGCCATCTTGCTGAATCTATGCACAAACACAAAAATATTGTCCATTCCTAGCTGTTGACAGGGTTTTGTTGACCGGGTCTGCCAATAGTCATAAGTTGTCACCGGGTACCGGGGGTACCGGCCAACTCCACCTGCAAAGGTTATCCGGGGAAGTTAGATTCCCCGGGCCTTCAAGAACCTGGGTGTCGGGTCACGATGGTGCGGGGCTTGGTTGGGAGAAGTGACTATTTTCGAGGGGGATAACTGGTTTCTTCAACTCGTTCTCTCTGGAGATTCAGTGAGGTGAGGTTTCCCCTAACATTCTACACTTAGCAAATAAAATGGAAAAAGATCCTGCAGGGTTAGAAGTACTTCATCTAACTATAGTTATGCTTAAATGTTCAAGACATCAATAATTCTCTGATATACTGCACTAAATACTGAAGAAATACACAACCATTAGCTAGTATTTTATCAATAGCGAGGGAAAAGAGGTTGTTAATCTATTTGACATATCAGAGCAGAAGACATAAAGAACATGAAACATAAAATACCATTAACTCAGAAGCATGAATGTCAACAACATCATTGCAAAGGATTCTCCCTTCTTCATTAATGTCTCTTCCAGCAAACACTGGTGCGTGATACAATGGTGGCTCCAGGGGAGCGTCTAACTATTGAAAATGGAACAATGGAGCATTGAGCTCTACAACTAGAATGAAAAGATCGTCTTTCTATTACTGTGGACAGAAAAATCATCAATTTCGCCGACCCTTGGAAATGGGCCGTTCTTACTATTTATACACATTCTCTTCTAACCCTAACCCTAACCCTATTTTACATCATGTTTCAATAAAATACAATAGCTGGGGCCAGTACTACCTGTGCCACCCTACAAAATACCTTGAGATAGAATAGGCCTGACATTCCAGAAGAATGAGACAAGAATATGCAATGGAAGAATCGGCCTCAAGAAGAGAGCCAGGAAGGAGAAAGAAGAAATTAGATCCCTGAGGATCGAGGCTACATGCCTCATAAATGGGAAATGTGGTGCTCTATCTCTAATGCACCAGGTGTACCTCTAAAACGGCACCTCAAGAAGACCATCTTGTCAGAAAATCAACTGTTGAGTCGATGCCCCCTTGGTGTAGCCAACCACCTTCTGACAGCCTTTATTAATCGCTCCTGAAAGTGATTGGTCGGCCTTGGGGATCGGGACACAGATCACTTGGAAGAATACAAAATTTGGGATCTGAGAACTTACATTCCCAAAAGAATAAAGAATACCAAATGTTTGGGTTTTCTCTGGCCTTCGGAGAAATCTTATGGTTGTTTGTTATCATTGAAAGCCTGGAAGAGGCGGGAGATGTCATCTTCATCGATATCCTCTAGGCCGGCCCTTCGGTACTTAGCCACCTCAATTTGTTCCCCCAGGTCTGGAACATTCTCCTTAAATTCATCGACCATTTTTTCCGCGTCGTGGCCACTAAGCACCATAAAAGTTAATCTCATCATTTGAGCACCAACTATTCCCTCTAGGGATTGATATCAGGACTTCATCATTTCATCAAAACTCCCCAAAACTGAATCCTCTGGTGTGTATGTATCTGTACTGAGGGGGTAAGCCCCGGAAGTCTTCGTTACAAAAGACTTGTATAAATTGAAAGAATATTTTACTGCATTGACCTTCTCCTGTAGAGTCCCCACCAGTTGCTTGGTTACCTCTAATGTGAGGTAAAGTTTGGAGTGTTGGGTCCTCACGAAATCAAATGATTCATCCTCCAAAATTCCAGATTCAGAAACCATTTCCTCTCCCAGGCCGAGGAGTTATTCAAGCTCTACCTTCCATGCTTGATAATTTTCAATATCACCCTCCCATAGGTGAATGAGAGTCTCTACCTAGTGCAGAACATGTTGGGCCGCATATAAGTCTGGGAGGGTGGATACCAGGAAACGTCGGGTGTTTCCTATTTGCAGAGCGACCCACTCATCGACCGCCTGGGCCTTCTTCTTCATTGTTCGCAAGGAGTCTATGTTGCTCTTCAGTAGTGGATCTTCAGATGTGAAAGCCTCTGGAGGGGCGGTGTTGATAGGTTGAGCCAGCTCAGTAAGCAACCCCACAAGGTTTGCATTTTTTGCCTTTTCTATTTTGAGCCTTTGGGCCTCTTTTTCATAATGGGCCTCCACTGCCCTAGCTGCCTCCTTCAGCAAGTCCACCTCGCCCTATTTTCCCCTCTTCCCTAGCGATACCTCTACAATGTTGTAATCTTTGGTGCCCTGCGGCTGTTGTTCCTCGGTGGTGTGGGTCTCATCCATCCTTTTGCCTATGTCTTCTCCTTTATCAGTAATATCTTCCCCAGCAACATCCATCTCCTCAGCCTTTCCCTCTGTATCTATTGCTTTGTCTGGACTTTTATTGGCTTCTTTAGGGATTTCTTCTTTTTGTTGCTCCTTTTGTTGCTCGGCATCTTCTGCCCGGGTTTCTCTTTCTATTGGCACATCCTTTGGCAATAGTGGAGGTATTGGGCCGAGATTTAAAGTCTGGGCCACGATAATTACTTGCCCAAAGGTCACTCCTGGGAGTGGTGCTTGGAACGTGGCAGCTAGGGTTACATTTATTCCTGTAGGTCCTTTTCCCCCAGTAGATGTCATTTTTTCATTCTTCCTTTGTTGGTCCACCCCCAGATTTTGCATCTCTAGAGCCTTGGAGGAGGTCTCCGGCTCCACTTCCCTTTCCTCTTCTATCTATTCTTCCTGCTCCTGTGCAGGCTCTTGTTCCGCAGCTGGAACTTCTGCCTCTGTTTGTTTGGTGTCCCCCTACAAGTTCCCGAACTCATCGGTTGCAAAGACATCATCAAATTCCTCCTGTGAGGGAGGACTAGCTAGGTCTTTGGCAGGCTCTGTTTCTCTTTCTGGCTCTGGGGAACTGGAAGAGAGGATCTCTACTTGTGGGGTCTAGGGCGTACCCAACCCAGGCTCTGCCTTAGGATTTTGGTTAAGCCTCTTCTTTCTTCAGGTAACTAAGGGTGGCCCCACATCCCTTAGTGCTACTTTTTCCGTTGGATCTACCCCCATGGCCTTTACCATTAAGGCTACCAACAACGGGGAGGAAGGGGGATGAATTGGCCTGGCCATGAGTACTAGAGTGGCCAGCTGTGTGATTAACTTCTCCCTCATTTGTTGGGAGGCTACCACTGAATGCTTTATCTGTTCTTCTATGGGGACTTCTTGCACAAGAGGGGTTGTATCTATTCCTTTTCCTTTATCCACTCCCTGTGAAGAAGTCCCGGCCCCCGGAGTTAATTTTGGCACTGGCTGGGCTGCTCGGTGGGCACTCCTGGGGCGCACCTTCTTGAAGTATGCATGGCTTTGCTCGACCACCTCTCGGGTGAAGTCCTCAATTGTTGGCCCTTCTTGGGCATCCCAATTTACCAGTGGGAGGGCCATTATATCGATCCCCTTTGCCTTGTACTGGGGATCGATCATGGGGCCGACGTCTGATAAGTTCTCCGGGAACCTCCGGAGCTTCATCCTTTCCATCATGCCTGCAGTCATCTTGACATAGTGCCGGCTTTGCACCTCCATGTCATCCTGGAAATCTTCCCAAAAATCCTCCATATGGTAGTGATGAGGCTTTGAAGCATGGGGAAGTGCTACTGCAATCTTGCCGTGCGGATCAACATTTTTCTACACCAAGTAGAATTCTTCCAGGTTGTAGCTTTTAAGCTCATTATCCGCCTCCTTTGCGGCAGCCAGGCTGCATGAGTAGTTTCCACAAGTGATTAGGAATGAAATATTGGTTACCTTATTTAAGGCAAAGAGTGCATATAACTCCATTATATGCCTGTAGTATTCCAAGAGAATGATCTTGTCCCCACAGTGTTTGGGTAACAAGTAGGGTTTCCCAGAGAAGCCGGTGACCCTAATATAACTGTGTCATTAGAATTGGATGTAATAATGTCCATAGCTCTGTACCAAATTCATCACCTCTGTCGATAGGTGGTATCCTACGTCCTAGGTGGGTGTGAACAAGTGGTAGTAAATGAATGCGTCATTTACTTGGTAGAAACTTGGGAAGCTGGCCTCTCATTAAACCTGCGGGAAATGGTCCCACAGTGCCTTTTGTCCTGGGCCAATCCTGAGCACGTCGTCTATAAGTAGCCCATGGGCGCCGTGGGACCTTTGCTACGCCAGGGCCCAAAAAATATAAGAAGTCATGTAAAATTTATTTTTTCTAGCTAGTTGGAGGAACTGGGAGTCGACGTGGTTCAAAATTATAGCTGCCCAGTCAAAGTACCCTCCCTTGGTGGAGATGTCGAGGAGGAAGTAATACATCCATAGAGTGAATTCCTAGGTAGAGGGCTGCCCAAAGACCTGGGACAACGCTATCATTCCCATCTGAATGCTCTATTTGAACTCGGACCTTGGAATTTCTATCTTCATCCTCTTAGGGTCCCTTTTCGGGACCTTGAGCCAATGAATGTTCATGTATATCCAAGCGGCCTCCTCCAACTGCGTGAATTGGGCCAAGGCATCTGACCTTGTAACCATAGAAGGCTTGTCAAATTGAGGGATCCTCAGACCTGCCTGGAATGTGTCATGGTCGAGGGATACCAGAGGAGTAGGGTACCCAGTGGGTTCTGCGGTCGTGAGTATAACAGCCTGAACATAAGAGTTGTAATTGGTGACCATTGTCAGAATAAGCTCTGGAGATTGTACAAAGCACGGGAAACAAGCCGCCTTAAGAATCTCGGAGTCCCCGACATTGATGGCTAGCTGATCTCCAGCCTGTCACTGGATGTACATCATTTTCACTAAGGCCTGCATATCTGACCATGTCCCGATGCTAGTGTCGGTAATGAGTTTAACCTTAAACTCGATCTTTGAGCCCATGATAACACTGTCCTACACAAACTTCATGGTTAGGGGAAACTTCTTCTGGGCCCTTTCTATTTTGGATTTAACAGCCGCTTTGGTAGCCGTCGTGGAAGGTAGCTCTGGACTTCCGGGTGGTGAGGATGCAGATGCTTCATACATGTTTGGAAGCGTACTCTAGAAACCTGCAATGCAAAGCGACCGTCAGAACTTATTGACAAATAAATACTCCAGGGTCCAGAAATCTTACCACCGTGATGCCTTCTTTTCCTGAAAAGTTAGTTTCATTAAAAAAATCTGGAAAGTATATACATATTATGAACTTAAGATTGACTGAGCATCCGGGTCCAGGAATTTTATCGCATTTGGTAAGGACATGAGATGGATGATGGTAGGAGACCAAGAGCCTAGAGAAGTGACCGTTGGTGGAGATGTGCAAAAAGGCAAATCGTCAGGCCCACGTGAGTGCCACGTGTGCAAGTAATAAATAGTAATTATGGCAATGACGGCAGAGCCAACTGTCCAAATGTGCAAAAAGTGAAGGCCACTTGGACAGACTTAAATGCATGCATGGGACATAAATGAGGGCCAGACTGGTTTTATAGAGGAGAGAGAAAACTGCCTGTTTGAAACCGATCGAGAGCCGAGTTTCAAATAGGTGGTATTCTGCTTTGAAATGAGCTTATGGGTGGAAAACCAGCGACACAGGCAACTTGACTATCTTGCTAAACTATCTGAAAGGATATACATAAGATATACATTGGAGCTGAGGGATATATACACGGGGAACAGAGGGATATACAATAAATATATACTAAAATTTATACATATACACTGCGGAATGACATCTGCGGGAAACCAGGCAAAGCATGAAACATATACAGCTTTCTACACTATTTACAAGCCAACCACATCTACACAGAGGGTGGACAACCCTCTAGCAGAGCTGACCCACCAACAAGCGGCAAAACCAGAAAGAGAAAATGAAAAAAATTGAAGGAAGCAAAGACAACAAAAATGGAGAGGGAACACACCAGACAGATGGAAAACCGATGGGAAAAGAGGCACCAACCTGAGAATGCTGAAAGGTGAAGGAAAGAAATCACCACAGAAGATCTACAACAGCTACAGCTGCCAAACGATCACAACCTACCACTACGAAGCACTCACAATCTCTCAAAGAAGATGGACGTACTTAACACTGATTATCGTTAACTTTCTACAAATCGCTCTGAGTGCTTGAGTGTTTTAATCGCGGTAAATATAAAAATGATAGATAACTTCTATTTATACCCGCGGTAAAAAAAGAAATCTGCCTCCTTCTAGAAATCTCCGGACAGACAAACCTCCGGACCCTAGGCCCGAGGATTCCCCACGACAATATCACCTTAAGGAAAGAGAACATCGTGGCGAAGAATCCCGGAGTCCAGAGTCTGGCTCCCAACAAAGGATGACAAACTCTAGGATAGGGGTCCGAGAGGCACGAGAAACCAACAAAACAAAACACGACAGTGGGGAAGAAAACCCTAGAGAAAGGAAACAAAAAGAGAGACAAGGCAAGAACCACAAGCAAAAACAAAAAGGGGGACCCAACATTTTTCACACAAAATGTAGGGACGGGGATGCAGGGCATAACAAATGATGACTATCTGGGACAAATGCCCTAGCGCATTTGAGAACTACAGAATCTTTGGTTAGCAAAACTGGAATAAGCCATTTCTCGAAGCATCTGATAGGCAAAGAGAAACATATCTTAGAATTTGACCACACAGGATCCATTCCATAGTCCTTCATCAGTGGTGGCGTGTGTGCTTTGGAAGGAGATCAAGCCAATGACCTCTAGGAGGAGTAGAGAAGAGGCACTAATTACATTGAACCAATCATCAATTTGTTTGTTTCTCCCAGAGACCGGAGTTTCATCTCGCTTTCCCTTTTCTTATTATTTTGTTTGTTTCTAGGTGGGAAGGCGGTACTTCTTTCACCATTAATCTTAAGCTTAGCTAATTTCAATGGAGGTACTTCTTTCACCTGTCCACCTATATTTAGATGTTGAAGAGGGGATAAAATTCCAAACCCGAAAAGAATTTCTTAAAGTTTCAGACCTGGGTCAACCAACTAGTAGAACCCATCTACCCTCGACGTGTCCGATTACTTGTTCCTTATATTTTTTTGTTCACTGATTGCCAGACCTCTGGAGACAAAACCCAATGGAGGTTTCTCAAAATGTGTCACTAAACCTGTGAAACAGCTCTAGAGACCGAGCCAGTTCCACTATGCTAAAGATAGATTCTAAAGTTCACCATGTCGCAGACATCGTACCGGAGCCCAGAGTTTATGTGAAGCATTCCAATTCTTACAAGACAAAACAAAACGCTGGGACCCCAAAAGAAAACCAGAAACAAAAACAAAAACCACCAAAAGAGGACTACCCCGAAGGGCAGCTGACAAGGCTATTTACAAGACACGGTACCTCCTAGTGAGGCACCCGAAAGAAATATTTACATAAAATACAATTTCGGATAAACTTACCCTATTCAAAGTAGTGTTTGAGAAATTTTCCATTGATGGGCAATGAGACAGGTTCCACAGTCATGGTGTTAAGGCGGTAAGTATTCACCTCGCAGATTTCTGAGATTAGGTATGGTTCGAGCCAGAGCCATTGGAACTTGGTATGCTTTCCTTTCTTTTCCTGGGCCTTGTCCCACAATAGGACTAAATTTGAAATCTGAAAAGCCTTGTATTGGGCTCTAAGGTCAAACCATCATTTTACCACTGCTTTATGACATGCGAAATGTTCAAGGGCTGCATCTCGCTATTCTTCCATTTGCACCAGATTTAAGAGCTAAACCTCCACGATGTCGTTCCTGTTGCTGAATTCCTGCATAAACCGTAAAACTGAGATCTGTAAGTTAACCAGGAATACAGGGTTCTGGCCATAAATGAGATGGAACGGGGATGTTCCCAAGGTGGCCTTGACGTGAATGTGATCTACCCAAAGGGTGAACTTCAACTTTTGATGCCAGTCCCAGGGATTCTATTCTAGCAGGTGTTTGATCACTTCAAGTAGATTTTTATTCGTTAATTCAGCAACGTCGTTCTCCTGGGGATAATAATTGTTGGAAAACTTCAAAGTGACCTTTCGGTTGTAGGTCCATTCAAGTAACTACACCAAAGAAAATGCTAGACCATTGTCACATACCAAAGCAAAGGGCACTCCAAACCTTGTGACGATATTTTCTTTCAAGAATTTGATAACTACGTCTGCCGTTCTATTCTTGCATGTTATAGCCTCGGACCACCAAGTATAGTAATTAGTAGTAGTGAGAATGTATCAGTGGTTGGGAGAAGAGTTAGGGTTGATTTCCCTAATGAAGTCAAATGCCCATTGGGCGAAGGGCCTAGCCCCAAAGACTAGTTGCAGAGGCATAGCTGGGTTACACTCACAATGCGCCGCGATTTGGCAAGTGTGACATTTTCTAACATGAGTGTAAACATCTTTGAATATACAAGGCCAATAGTATCCATCCTGAAGGATCTAATGGGTAGTGGTGTCGGCTGAGCCATGCCTAGTTCCAAACTGCCCGTGAAATTCATCAATCACCTTTATAGCTTGGTCTATGTCGATGCACCGGAGGTACACTCCTTCATAGTTCCTGTGGTAGAGCGCAGAGTTCTTGATCATGAAGTGGGCACTTTTCATCCGCAAGGTGTGGCATTTATTAGCAGGTAACCCCTCCGGGCATTTTTTATTTAGTAGCAAATATACCAAATCGGTATACCATGGGTCTCGGGTGATGGACTCCACTGTGTAAGCTTGAAATTCTATGCAGGGAGTCTCTTCTGCCATCGCTCGACTCAGTCCCTGGCCCTGGACTATCTTCATAGGCTACATTTCTAAGTCATATTCCTAGAGGATGGCCATCCATTTCCCCCATCTTTCACCCAACTCACTCTGCGTTAGCAGAGACTTGACAGCCTGGTTTGGAATGATAGCATGTACCTTGCTCCGGAGAATATAATGCTGAAATTTCTTCATGGCACGAACTAGAGCTAAGGCATATTTTTCTAGTGATGAATATCAGACTTCAGCATTCTTTAAGGGGAAGCTCATGAAGGCTATTGGTCGTTCCTCCCCTTCAACCTTTTGAGTCAACACTGCCGCGATAGAATGCGGTGAAGCAAAGGAGTAAATGTAAAACGGAAGGGAATAGTCTGGACTAGCCAGGACAGGTGCTTCTATTATTGTCTGTTTGATTTGGGTGAATGCCCACTTTCCTTCAGGACTCCACTCAATCTTGGTATCCTTTTTCATCATCTCATTGAGTGGTTTGACTATTTTTGCGAATCAAGTGATGAACCGCTGGATAAAATTGATCTTTTTGAAGAAGGATTGCATCTTTTTCTTGCTGCCGGGCATTTGTAAGTTTAGCAATGCTTCGACTCTCTCAAGGTTGATGGCTATGCCCTTCTTGGAGATGATATGACCGAGCAACTTCCCTTTGGTGACTCCAAATATGCACTTCTTGGGGTTGAGGGATATTCCATACTGGCGACATCTCTCATAGATCTGAGCAAGATGGGTGGAATGGTCATGCCTGTCCTGGGAAAAGATGGTCAAGTCATCCATGTAGATGATTATTCACCGACTCACAAGGCCCTCGAATGCAATATCCATGGCCTTTTGAAATGTGGCCCCTGCATTAATTAGACCAAAGGGCATTCTCCTGTATGCAAACATTCCCCATTTGGTGGTAAACGCTATTTTCTCCCTGTCTTCATACTTAACCATGACCTGGTTATATCTGGAGTACCCATCCAAGAATGACATCATCTGGGATCCATTCACTATCTGTAACACCTCATCCAATGAAGGGAGAGGGTGATTATCTTTCTTGGAGGCTCTATTCAAGTTTCAGAAATCCACGCAAAGGAAAATCTCACCGTTCTTTTTTCTCATAGGGACTAGATTGGTGACCCATGTAGTGTGTCAGATTGGGAAGATTATCCGAGCTGACAGCAATTTTTCTACCTCTTGATGAATCAGAGGCTTGATCAGGGGGTTGATCGGTCGTTTCTTTTGCTGAAAGGGCTTAGCATCAAGTTTTAGGGGAATAGTATGAGTCATAATGGATGTGTCATATGTTTTCAAACCTTCATAACCCCATGCAATTACATCGATGTATTCTTAGAGAACCGCGAGAATCTTCTCCTTCTCCTTAGGGGAATAGGAGGTACCAATGTGGATCATCTTTTCTTCACCAAGCTGGCCGATGTTTACTTTTTCAAACTTTCCTCCCTTAGAGGAAGATGACACCTTCTCTCAGGCCCGAGGGTCTGAGTCAAAGATTAATTCCAGTGCAACCATCCCCTTTGGGATGGTGTTAGTAGGTAGGTCCATGATCCCATCATCTTCGTCAACCTACCCAGTATCATCATGGTCTCATTCCTCCACTATCTGGTTTTCAATGACACCAACATTCACCATGAAGGCTAGGATATGTTGATCATCCCAAAAAAGATGAAAGTGGGTGACATTGTCTGGAATGGATGGGGTGGGGACCATCTCAACTGAAAATCTCTAGAGTCGCGAGCCGACCATTGGCTCAAGTGTGCTGGCAGAAATGGTGAGGGCATCCGGGACATAGTTCTGTCATCGGGGAATGAGGTCAATGCCAAAGGCATCAAAATATTCAATAAGGCTCCAAGCCTGATTGCGGTAGGTGGCTATTCTTTTTTCATGGCATGTGTATTGACTACGGACTTGTTTGACAACCAACTCTGAATCACCCAGAGCCCGAAGGCGGGTGACACCTTATCATAATGAAAATAAGAGTCCAAGGACCAAAGCCTCGTACTCTGTGACATTGTTTGTATAGTTGAACTGTAGTCTGTAGGACGTGAGGAAGGACTTCCCTAGCGGGTTGATTAATTCCACCCCGACCCCATAGCCTTGTTTGGATCGGGACCCATCAAATTTGAGGGTCCATAAGTCATTGTTCGTAATCTGGGGCTGGGGAATGAGAGTAGCCTTTGGATTGCTGTTGGGAGACTTAGGAGGGGATCCCTCCCAAACTACTGGTGTGAAGGTAGAGTTTACCTCTAGAGGAGTTTGGATTTGGGATTTTCGGGGAGATGGAACTAAAGGAGTGCATCCCGTGGGAACACTAGGCTCCGGGGAATCAGCTATATGTTCTTTATTTTAGAAGGCATCGATGTGTCGGGTAGCGACTGAAAGGCAGGGCCCACACTCAAGCTCTAAATGTTTCTGATAGTGTACTCAGCACTAAGTGCCAGATAGGAGTGTAGCAAGGGTCGCTGCAGCACCTTGAGAGTCAATCTCAACTCTCAGCTTTTCTTCTAGGTCCTGGGTTCTCTGCAGCACTATGAGATCTTCTTCGGGGATGAAATTGAATGTTAAGATTTCAAAGGGTCGGTATACCCCCGGGGAAGTCTCAGAGAAGAAGACCTCACTAACCCTCCCAACCTCGGTAAGGGCCTGTTTCATCTGGGGTTCACTTTCGACCTAGATCTTATTTGATTCTCCTTCCCAGGGGAGCCATAAATGGGTGAAGTCGGTCGAAAAGTATCCATTCAAGGACTTAGACCAATTTTGACTTAATAACATCTCATAAGTCTCTGGGATGTCCACCACTTGGACATCGATTATGCTGGATATCCTGGGGTCCTAGATAAGCTGTATTCGGATGTTCTTCAATTCCCCCACCATTTTTACGGTAGTCTTGTCTAGCTGGATCATTGCACCATTAGATGGGGTGGGATGGAATCTGAGCTTCTGACAAATGGATAAGGGCATGATGTTACCCAAAGCTCCACAGTCTACTAGGTAATTATGTATATTTTTGCCTTGGATATTCAGGCCTAGTAGGAAGGGAGGATCCTCATTGTTCCCCTGAAAGATGGCCACGTTAGCATCTTCAAATGAGACAGTCTTGGATAGGCAGCTGACGAATTTCAGGTTCCCCAAGAGCTTGAAAAGAGACTTCTTCTGTTTGGGACAGTTTAGAAAGACCTTCATCAAGGTCATGGAGGTGGTGGTCTATTCTAATGCCTTTGTAATGTTGAATCTTCCTCCCGGGAATTGGTGATTTCCCTCAGCTAGGTCTTTCTCTTGGTTAGAGCTAGAACCCTTTAGAGGAGTAGGTCAGTCAGTTGTGTTATCCTAGGGAGGAGGGGTGTCTTTGATAGGAGGCGTGGGCATGTAAGCTGGTCCTTTACCAACCTGACTATGAGTATTGTATGGAGTCCGTGGGTTGGTGAAGGTGTTGGCCTCGAAGGGTGGGATAGATTCATCAAAGAATCCATGCAATTTAGATTCCTCTTCATCTTCCCCAGAAGTTCCGAAGAAGATGGTCTCACAGGTGAAGGCACTGTGGGTTGGCTCTTGAACAGGAGGCTCTGGAGGGGTGGCATCATGTAACTGCTGTTTATCTAGCTGAGAGATCATGATGACTTTTTCTAACGTGGCACAATTTACCTCATTGTGTGAACCCATGTCGTGCAATCTATACCAATTAGTCATAGGCTGGAAGTCTGTGACTGGTGTGAAATGTGATGGTCCAGCACCATTTTGGTTGGCATTTTGGTTCGGATGTGGGCCTCTGATGTTCGTGTTATTGTTCCATTGTTGTAGATTGGGCCTAGGCCCGTTGTTGAAGTTTTTTCCCCCAAAATTTTTGTTTCGTTGGCCAGAGAAAATATTTCCCCTCTAGGAATTTGAATTTTGGGGTGCGGAGGACCCCGCCTTCAGTTGACCCATGTCTAGAGTCAAGGTAGACAAAATTCACCGGAGGGATTCAACCTTGGTGGTCAACTGAGTGTTAGTGTCACAATGTGACATTTGTTATTGTTGGTTTCCTAGGAAGGCAACAGTATTAGCCAGAGTCAAGGGCAGCAATCCTCCAGTCGCAGATGACTGAAAGAAGGGCACTCCAGACAGTTGTGCCTGAGGCTATTGTACCTGCTGTGGCTAATTCCAAGGGAAACCTTCCAGACCTGGTACCGCCTGAGTCTGTATTGGATAAATGTACTAGGTCTGCTGGTCTATTAGGGGTGGTGGGGGATTCATTTTCATCGAGGGAGCACCCATTGCTAGATTGGGGTTATACCCCCTAGCATACGCTATTCCACCACGGATCATGTTGAAGGGCGCACTCTGTCCAATCCTGCCTATGGATTTGTTGAGACCATGGGATAATTCTAAAGCTAGGTTGTAAACCTTTACCAAAGTGTCCCGGTCACCCATGGCGGTTGTTCTCCAAAGGAGAGTGGGAACAAAGGAGTCCATCGCGTTGAGGTAAGTCTGTATGGTTATTTCTAGGGATGGAATAAAAGGACCTGTGCACCGCTTCAAGGCGCACTGGAACCGATGGTTGAATACTGCAAGAGGTTCATTGGGTTCCTTCCTGATGGAGATGAACTAGATATGGGACCAAGCTGGGTCCACATGTACGTGAAAGGTGGCCAGGAGAGCGTCCTCCATGTCCTACCAACTATTTACGAAGTTGGAAGGAAGGTTAAGGTACCAGTTCAACTCACCTTTCCCTAAAGACAAGGGAAACATCCGAGTCACAACATCTTCATGTTGGATCCAGTGTCGGTTCATGGAATCCTTATATGCTTGTAAATGTTCTTCTGCAGTCTGTGAGCCTAAGTGTTCATATCATGGGCAGATCTTCTCCAGGTGCGAGGGTAAGTCATTGATTGCGCTCAGAAAAGTTCTCATTGGGGACCCGGTGTTTCTGAAATATGCGGCCATTGGGGGAAGTGGATTTTGGGTAGTTTGAGCACTGGTTCCTAGGATTGCCTAAGAAGTTTGGGTATTCTGAGGTATGCTAGACCCATAGAAAATAGTGGCTGGTGTGGTTTCTGGGGTCTGTTTCTTTCGAGTAGTGGGCTCAAGTTCGACAAACATTCTAGGATTCAGGGCAGACCTAAGGATTCTTTCAAATTTTGCTGCGGAGAAAGACCCAATCCCACTGAAGGCTTGACTCCTAAAAATATAACTCAGGGAATTCTCGGGAGGTGTAAAATCAGAATCTTGAGAGGGGGACGAGTTCATGCCCTCCTTCTAGTGCCAGTTTCTATTGACGGGGTTTCGCTGACCGGGTCCGCCAACAGTCACAAGTTGTCACTAGGTACCGGGGGTACCGAACAACTCTGCCTGCAAAGGTTATTCAGGGAAGTTTGATTCCCTAGGCCTTCAAGCACATGGGTGTCGGGTCACAATGGTGCAGGGCTCAGTTGGGAGAAGTGACTATTTTCGAGGGGGATAGCTGGTTTCTTCAACTCGTTCTCTCTGGAGATTTAGTGAGGTGAGGTTTCCCCTAGCATTCTACACTTAACAAATAAAATGGAAAAATATCCTGCAGGGTTAGAAGTACTTCATCTAACTATAGTTATGCTTAAAAATTCAAGACATCAATAATGCTATGATATACTGCACTAAATACCAAAGAAATACACAACCATCAGCTAGTATTTTATCAGTAGCGAGGGAAAAGAGGTCGTTAATCTATTTGACATATCAGAGTAGAAGACATAAAGAACATGAAACATAAAATACCATTAACTCAGAAGTATGAATGTCAACAACATCATTACAAAGGATTCTCCCTTCTTCATTAATGTCTCTTCCAGAAAACACTAGTGTGTGATACAATGGTGGCTCCAGGGGAGCGTCTAACTATTGAAAATAGAACAATGGAGCATTGAGCTCTGCAACTAGAATAAAAAGATCGCCTTTCTATTACTATGGACAATAAAATCATCAATTTCATTGACCCTTGGAAATGGGCCAGTTTTACTATTTATACGCATTCTCTTCTAACCCTAACCCTAACCCTATTTTACATAATGTTTCAATAAAATACAATATCTGGGGCCAATACTACCTATGCCACCCTACAAAAGACCTTGAGATGGAATAGGCCTGACATGCCAGAAGAATCAGACAAGAATATACAATGGAAGAATCAGCCTCAAGAAGAGAGCTAGGAAGGAGAAAGAAGAAATTAGATCCCCGAGGATCGAGGCTACATGCCTTATAAATGGAATGCGGTGCCCTGTCTCTAATGTGCCAAGTGTACCTCTAAAATGGCACCTTGAGAAGACCATCTTGTCAAAAAACCAACTGTTGAGTCAACGCCCCCTTGGTGTAGCCAACCACCTTTTGACAACCTTTATTAACCATTCCTGAAAGTGACCGGTCGGTCTTAAGGACTGGGACACGAATCACTTGGAAGAATACAAAATTTGGGATCTGAGACTCCAGGATCCGGGAACTTACGTTCCCAAAAAAATAAAGAATACCAAATGTTTTGGTTTTCTCCAGCCTCCGGAGAAAGCTTATGGTTGTTTGTTATCATTGAAATCTTGGAGGAGGCCGAAGATGCCATCTTCGTTGATATCCTTCAGGCTGGCCCTTCGGTACTTAGCCACCTCAATTTGTTCCCCTAGGTTCGGAACATTCTCCATAAATTCATCAGCCATTTTTTTCGCATCATGGCCACTAAGCACTATATGAGTTAATCTCGTCATTTGAGCACCATCTATTCCCTCCGGAGATTGATATCAAGACTTCATCATTTCATCAAACTTCCCCAAAACTGAATCCTCTAGCGTGCATGTATCTGTACTGAGGGCGTCAGCCCCAGAAGTCTTCGTTACAAAAGACTTGTATAAATTGAAAGAATATTTTACTGCATTGACCTTCTCCTATAGAGTCCCCAGTAGTTGCTTGGTTACCTCCAATGTGAGGTCAAGTCTGGAGTATTGGGTCCTCACAAAATCAAATGATTCATCCTTCAGAATTCTGGATTTAGAAACCATTTCCTCTCCCAGGCTGAGGATTTCTTCAAGCTCTACCTTCCATGCTTGATAATTTTCAATATCACCCTCCCATAGGTCAATGAAAGTCTCTACCTAGTGCAAAACATGTCGGGCCGCATATAAGTCTAGGAGGGTGGATACCAGGAAACACCAGGCGTTTCCTATTTGCAGAGCGACCCACTCATCGACCGCTTGGGCCTTCTTATTCATTGTTCGTAAGGAGTCTATGTCACTTTGCGGTAGTGGATCTTCAGATGTGGAAGTCTCTGAAAGGGAAGCGTTGATAGGTTGAGCCAGCTCAGTAAGCAACCCCATAAGGTTTGTGTTTTTCACCTTTTCTATTTTGAGCCTTTGGGCCTCTTTTTCATAACAGGCCTCCACTGCCCTAGCTGCCTCCTTCAGCAAGTCCACCTCGCCCTGTTTTCCCCTCTTCCCCAGTGATACCGTTGCAACATTGTAATCTTTGGGTTCTGTGGTTGCTTCATCGACGTCTGGGGGAGGTGTCACCACAACGGCAACCGTTTCTCCGCCTGGCCCGGTTTGAAGAGTATGAACCATCCAGGATTTCTTGGCCTTTGGTGGGGCCTGGACCTGAGCCATCATTTTGGCCAGGGAGAGAGGAGTTCTAGGAGTGGATGGATCCTTTCTTTTCTTTCTCTCTACTAACCACTGAGGCGGCAGGGGTGGCTAATTTGCCAAAGTCTGTTCTCTTGGTTCTTCTCCGGTGCCCTGCGGTTGTTGTTCCTCGGTGGTGTGGGTCTCATCCGTCCCTTTGCCTGTGTCTTCTCCTTTATCAGTAATATCTTCCACAGTAACATCCATCTCCTTAGCCTTGTCCTCTGTATCTATTGCTTTTTCTGGACTTCTGTTGGCTTTTTCAGAGATTTCTTCTTTGTGTTGCTGCTTTTGTTGCTCGGCATCTGCCGCTGGGGTTTCCTTTTCTATCGGCACATCCTTTGGAAATAGTGGAGGTATTGGGCAGAGATTTAAAGTTTGGGCCACGGTAATTACTTGCCCAAAGGTTTCTCTCGAGAGTGGTGCTTGGAACGTGGTGGTTGGTGTTACAGTTATTCCCATAGGTTTGTTTCCCCCAGCAGATGTCATTTGTTCATTCTACCTTTATTGGTACACCCCTGGATTTCTCATCTCCAAAGCCTCGAAGGCAGTCTCTAGCTCTTCTTCCCTTTCCTCTTCTATTTGTTCTTCCTGCTCCTGTGCAGGCTCTTGTTTCGCAGCTTCCTATTATGTAGCTGAGACTTCTACCTCTGTTTGTTTGGTGTCCCCCTGCAGGTTTCTGAACTCGTTGGTTGCAAAGACATCATCGAATTCCTCCTACGAGGGAGGACTAGCTAGGACTTCGGTAGGCTCTGTTTCTCTTTCCGGCTCTG
The DNA here is from genome assembly GCA_018584345.1 of Thuja plicata. NCBI lineage: Eukaryota > Viridiplantae > Streptophyta > Pinopsida > Cupressales > Cupressaceae > Thuja > Thuja plicata. Next base: position 601,975 of record MU226988.1, read on the forward strand.
GGGAACTAGAAGAGAGGATCTCTACTTGTGGGGTCTGGGGCGTACCCAACCCAGGCTCTGCCTTAGGCTTTTGGTTAAGCCTCTTCTTTCTTCGGGTAACTAAGGGTGGCCCCGCCTCCCTTAGCACTGCTTGTTCCATTGGATCTACCCCCATGGCCTTTACCATTAAGCCTGCCAACGACGGGGAGGAAGGGGGAAAAATTGGCCTGGCCATGAGTATTGGAGTGGCCAGCCGTGTGATTAACTTCTCCCTCATTTGTTGGGAGGCTGCCACTGACTGCTTTATCTATTCTTTTACAGGGACTTCTTGCACAGGAGGGGTTGTATCTATTCCTTTTCCTTTATCCACTCCCTGTGTAGAAGTCCCGGCCCCCGGAGTTAATTTTGGCATTGGTTGGGCTACTCGGCGGGCACTCCTAGGGCACACCTTCTTGAAGTATGCATGACTTCGCTCGACCACCTCTCGGGTCAAGTCCTCAATTGTTGGCCCTTCCTGGACATCCCAATTTACTGGTGGGAGGGCCATTATATCGATCCCCTTTGCCTTGTACTGGGGATAGATCATGGGGTCAGCGTCTGAGAAGTTCTCTGGCAACCTCCAGAGCTTTAACCTTTCCATCATGCCTGCCATCATCTTGACATAGTGCCAGCTCCGTACCTCCACGTCATCCTGGCAATCTTTCCAAAAATTGTCCATATGGTAGTGATGAGGCTTTGAAGCCCGGGGAAGTGCCGCTGCAATTTTTCCATGTGGATCAAAATTTTTCCGCACCAAGTAGAATTCTTCTAGGTTGTAGCTTTTAAGCTTGTTATCTGCCTCTTTTGTGGCAGCCAGACTGCATGAGTAGTTCCCACAAGTGATTGGGAATGAAATATTGGTTACGTTCTTTAAGGCAAAGAGTGCATGTAACTCCATTATCTGTCTGTAGTATTCCAAGAGAACGATCTTGTCCCCATAGTATTTGGGTAACCAGTAGGGTTTTCTGGAGAAGCTGGTGACCCTAATATAAGTGTGTGGTTGGAATTGGATGTAATAATGTCCATAGCTCTGGCCTAAATTTGTTGCCTTTGTGGATAGGTGGTATCCTGCGTCCCGGGTGGGTGTGAGCAAGTGGTAGTAATTGAACGCGTTGTTTACTCAGAAAAAACTTGGGAAGTTGGCCTCCCATTGAACCTGTGAGAAATGGTCTCACGGTGCCTTTTGTCCTGGGCCAATCCCAAGCACACCATCTGTAAGTAGCCCATGGGCGTGGGGCCTCTACTGCGCCAGGGCCCAGAAAACATAAGAAGTCATGTAAAATTTATTTTTCCTGGCTAGTTGGAGGAACTGGGAATCGACGTGGTTCAAAATTATAGCTGCCCAGTCAAAGTACCCTCCCTTGGTGGAGATGCTGAGGAGGAAGTAATACATCCATGGAGCAAATTCCTGGGTAGAGGGCTGCCCAAAGACCCAAGACAATGCTATCATTCCCATCTGAATGCTCTCTTTGAACTTGGACCTGGGAATTTCTATCTTCATCCTCTTAGGGACCCTTTTTGGGACCTTGAGCAGTGAACGTTCATGTATATTCGGGCGGCCTCCTCTAACTGCGTGAATTGGGCCAAGGCATCTGACCTTGTAACCACAGAAGGCTTGTCAAATTGAGGGATCCCCAGACCTGCCTGGAATGTGTTAGGGTCGAGGGATACCAGAGGAGTAGGGTACTCGGTGGGTTCTACGGCTGCGAGCATAACAACTTGAATAGAAGAGTTGTAATTGGTGGCCATTGTCAGAATAAGATCCAGAGATTGTACAGAGCATGGGAAACAAGCCGCCTTAAGAATCCTGGAGTCCTTGACATTGATGGCCAGCTGATGTCCAACCTGTCGCTGGATGTACATCATTTTCACTAAGGCCTACATTTCTAGCCATGTCCCGATGCTGGTGTCAGTAATGAGTTTAACCTTAGACTCGATCTTTGAGCCCATGATAACACTGTCCTGCACAAACTTCATGGTTAGGGGCAACTTCTCTAGGGCCCTTTCTATTTTGGATTTAATAGGCACTCTGGTAGCCATCGTGGAAGGTAGCTCTGGACTTCCGGGTGGTGAGGATGCAGATGATTTAGACATGTTTGGAAGCATACTCTAGAAACCTGCAAGGAAAAGTGACCGTTAGAACGTATTGACAAATAAATACTCTGGGATCCAGAAATCTTACCACCGTGATGCCTTCTTTTTCTGAAAAGTTAGTTTCATTCAAAAAATCCAGAAAGTATATACATATTATGAACTTAAGATTGACTGAACATTCAGGTCTGAGAATTTGATTGCATTTGGTAAGGACATGAGATGGATGATGGTAGGAGACCTAGAGCCCGGAGAAGTAACCGTTGGTGGAGATGTGCAAAAAGGAAAACTATCAAGCCCACGTGGGTGCCACATGTGTAGGTAATAAATAGGAATTATGGTGATGATGGCGGAGCTAACTGTCTGAACACACAAAAAGTGAAGGCCACTTGGATGGACTTAAATGTGTGCATGGGACATAAATGAGGGCCAGGCTAGTTTTACAGAGGAGAGAGAAAACTGCCTGTTTGAAACTGGTTGAGAGCCGAGTTTCAAACAAGTGGTATTCTACTTCGAAGTGAGCTTATAGGCGGAAAACTAGTGACACAGGCAACTTGGCTAGCTTGCTGAACTGTCTGAAAGGATATACATAAGATATACATAGGAGCTGAGGGATATATACATGGGGAATGGAGTGATATACCACAAATATGTACTAAAATTTACACATATACACCGCGGAATGACATCTGCGGGAAACCAGGCAAAGCATGAAATATATACAGATTTCTACACTATTTACAAGACAACCACATCTACACAGAGGGTAGACAACCCTCTAGTAGAGCTGACCCACCAATGGGCAGCAAAACCAGAAAGAGAAAATGAACGAAACCGAAGGAAGCAAAGACAACAAAAACGGAGAGGGAACACACCAGACAGATGAAAAACTGATAGGAAAAGAGGCACCAACCTGAGAATGCTAAAAGTTGAAGGAAAAAAATCACCATGGAAGCTCTGCAACAGCTACAACTGCCAAATGATCACAACCTGCCACTACAAAGCACTCACAGTCTCTCAAAAAGGATGGAAGTACTTAACACTGATTATAGTTAACTTTCTGCAAATCGCTCTGAAATCGCTCTGAAATTTCTCTGAAATTGCTCTGAGTGCTTGAGTGTTTTAATCGCAGTAAATGTGAAAATAAAAGATAACTTCTATTTATACCCGCGGTAAAAAAAGCAATCTACCTCCTTCCAGCAATCTCTAGACAAACAAACCTCCGGACCCCAGGCCCAGGGATTCCCCGTGACAATATCACCTTAAGAAAAGAGAACATCATGGAAAATAATCCCAGAGTTTGGAGTCTGGATCCCAACAAAGGATGACAAACTCTGGGATAGGGGTCCCAGAGGCACGAGAAACCAAAAAAACAAAACACGACAGCGGGGAAGAAAACCTCAGAGAAAGGAAACAAAAGGAGAGACAAGGCAAGAACCACAAGCAAAAACAAAAGGGGGGACCCAACATTTTGCACACAAAATGTAGGGACAGGGATGCAGGGCATAACACTAGCTTGGTCTTAGGAAGTTCAACCAAAAAATCTATGTTGATACACTCCCAAGTTCGGTTTGGGATTGGAAGTGGTTGATACAATCCTTCATTTTCTGAAGTACCCTTGGCCTTTTGACAAACTATACAAGTCTCTACATACTTCTGAACATCTTTTCTCATTCTTTGCCAATAGTAGTACCACTGCACCAATTCTAAGGTTTTATGCACCCTAAAATTTCCACTCATTTGCATGACATAAAGTGAGCCATCTTGTTGAATATATCCATAATCACAAAAATAATATCCATTCCTAGCTTGGTCTTAGTAATTCCAACCACAAATTCCATGCTGATACACTCATAAGGTTGGTTTGTGATTGGAAGTGGTTGATACAATCCTACATTTATTGAATTAGCCTTGGCCTTTTGACAAACTATGCAAGTCTCTACATACTTCTGAACATATTTTCTCATTCTTGGCCAATACTAGTACCAATGCACCAATTCTAAGGTTTTATGCACCCCAAAATGTCCACTCATTGAACCATTATGCTTCTCTTGTAATAATTTCTCCCTCATTGAGCCCTTTGGTACAAAGAGTTGTCCTTTAAATAGAAGACTTGCTTGTAGGGTGAAATCATAATACTCACTATGAAAGTGATTCTGAAAATCTTGACATACCTTGTATGCTGCTAAAAAATCTTCATATACTGAATATAGATCCTTGAAGTTGTCTATACCAATGCTTCTTAATTGAATTTCTTCCACAGTGAGCAACCTTCTACTCAATGCATCTACTACCTTTCTCCATACTCCATCCTTGTGCTTGATGGTGAAGGTGTAGGCTTTAATATACTCTACCCATTTCATATACTTATGGCTTATTTTGTCTTGAGAATTCAGATAACTTAAAGCCTGATTGTTGGTAAAGACTACAAATTATTTGGGAAGGAGATAATGTCTCCATTTCCTTAGTGATTTTACTAATGTGTACATCTCCAAATCATATGAGGAATACTTCCTCTTTGCATCATTTAGTTTTTTGCTATGAAAAGCTACTGGTTTTCCCTCTTGACTCAAAACTGCACCTATGGCAACATTGTTTGCATCACATTCTACAGTAAACAACTTATCAAAGCTGGAAAGTGTAAGAATAGGTTGAGTTTCTATCATTTTCTTCAAATCCTCAAATCCTTTATTAGTCTTCTCATTCCATTGGAACTTTTCTTTCATACCTCCTTATATGATATCTAAAAAAGGTGCACTGATTTCACTAAACTGCCTGATGAACTTCCTATAGAACTATGTTAATCCGCTTCTTAATTTTGTGGCAGACTTAGGTGTAGGCCAATTCAAAATTGCTTCCACCTTGCTGATGTCCATCTTCAAGTTACCTTTCGCGATAAAAAAACCCAAGCCTATGATTTCTTTCTTCACGAACTCACTCTTCTCCAAGTTGATTGCCAACTTCTCTTCACACAATCTTTGCATCACCATTTGCAAATGTCTGAGATGATCCTCCTTGGTTTTGCTGAACACTAAAATGTCATCTAAGCACACTACAACCCATTTTCCAATGAAGTCTTTCAACACCTCATTCATTAACCTCATAAATGTGCTTGGGGCATTTGATAACCCAAAAGGCATAACAAGCCACTCATAGAGTCCCTCGCTAGTCTTAAAAGTAGTCTTCCACTCATATCCAACTTTGATTCTTTTATGATGATACCCACTCTTAAGATCTATCTTGGATTAATACTTATCTCCCCCTAGAAAATCCATCAAATCCTCTATCCTAGGGATTGGAAATCTATACCAAATGGTGATCCTATTTATGGCCCTAGAATCTGTACATAACCTCCAAGTGTCATTCTTCTTTGGGGCTAGGAATGTGGGAACAACACATGGACTTATGCTCCTTCTAATAAGTCCTTGATCAAGCAACTCTTGAATTTGGTTGGCTATCTCTATATTCTGTTGTGGAGTCATTTTTTAGGCAGCTTTATTGGGAAGTGAGGCTCCTGGGATGAATTCAATCTAATGACTAATGGATCTCTCAGGTGGTAGACTATCTGGTTGACCATCACTAATGATGTCTTGGTATTGACTCAACAACTCTTTAACTTCTAAGGGTAACTCTTCCTTGTTATCCCCTTTATCAACCTTTGGCTTTAGAACCAAAGCAAAGCCTACTCCATCTTCTTCCTCCAATGTTTGTAAGAACTCTTTCTTACCTACTAACAATATGTTAGTGTTGGAAAGTGACAATGCAAGAAATTGTTATTTTGTCATTGCTATCAAACCTTAACTAGTGAGACTATTATTATCTGTTTGAGTACCATATCTATTGTTGATGAAGAATATTTAACAAGAAGACCAAGTGAATGGTTAAGTTAAGGCAAATAAAAGGGTACTTGATTAGTTGGCACTCTGGCAAAGTAATTAGTTGTTTATCTTTCAAAGACAGTTTTTCTGGCTGTTTTGTGCAGACAAAGTTTGGCTTGTGCCGAGAAAAGTTGCTTGTGCTGAGCAAAGTTTCTTGTGTTGAGTGAAGTTGTTTGTGACGAGCAAGGTTTTTTTAGTGTCGAGCACCAGTGAAATTTCTGAGTGAAAACAGTGATGTTGGTCAACTTATAGTAATTGGATTAATGATGAGATTTGAGATCTCTGGCCGACTTAGTTAATTTTATTGGATATGTAATGTTAATTAAAGATTGATCCACATTATTTAATGTATGGGTAATCATAATTAATGCATGGTTTCAAGATTTAATTAGAGACTACTTTGGAGAAGTAAACATAATGCAATGATGGAATGATCTGCTGGATCTGACCTAACCTAAGATCTACGATCTTGATTAAGTGGCAAAGATTTATCTGACCTAGACAGAGAGGTATATGATAACCTCAGGGGGTTATTCATTATGCTATTGAGTGTGCAAGTGTGGATGTACATGTGTGTATGCAAGAGGTTTGCATAGTTGATTTACTGATTGGCATGACCTAAGCAGAGAAGGCTAAATAAAGAAGCAGAGAGTTGCATGTATGATTGCTTGATGGATTTCCAAGAAGATCAGAAGATTGAAATGATAATGTAGGCCATCCAGTAAGTTAACATCAGAGCTATAATTGGATCTAAATTTGCAAAGTAAGTTGTATGTATCAGATCACAACTACTAATTACTTTCTAACCATTGTATCAGTTAAATCCTTTAACAAGGTTGACCTAATAGTCATTTGTATAAATCCTCTAACAAGGTGACATTCAGGTGGAATGTTACAAGTCCTCTAACAAGGCCACTCCTGACAGAGTGATTAAATCCTTTAACCAGGTCACACCTAACAGTGTGTTATTGTAACCTTTAATAGGGTTGGCTCCTCACAGAGCTCACTTTAGAAGAGTGAAAACTTGGTAGCATGTTACTGGTGGTTTTTCCCATATTGGGTTTCCACGTTAAATACTTGTGTCAACTTGTGTGAATGCTTATGGTTTGTTTTACTATTATGTCTTTACAAGCTAATTTCATTAGAAAATAAACTGCATGATTAAGTTGTTGATATATGCTACTACTACCAAGTAAATCTTAAATACAAAAAGTTTTAATTTGGTACATCTAGACCTGAGGATAACTGATTCATCCCTCCCCTTTCAGTTATTCTAAATTCATTCTAACAATTGGTATCAGAGCTTTGGTCTCCTGAAAATATTTTGAAGGTACTTGCAGGAACGAAAAGATCAAGATGTATAAAAAGGAGGTTCCTAAGATGAACAAAGATAACTTCCCTGCATGGCAGAGTTTGATGAAACTACATCTGGCTGGTATTGGAGATGATGCTAAGTGACTTATTGAAAATGACTATGTATCACCTACTACTCCTCTCACTACTGCACAACTAAGAGAAAAGAAAGAGCACAATCAAGCAATGTTGGAGATTGCCTACTCATTGAGCTATTCAGAGTTTGATGATATAAAGAGCTACACAAATGCAAAGAAGATGTGGGATAAACTTGCAACTGTTTATGGTGGAGACACAAATGTGCTGAGAGTTAAATCAGAAAGTCTAATAGGTAAGTTTTATGAGATGAAAATGCAAGAAGGTGAAAATGTTAATCAGTATTATGGTAGAGTGAAAGAAGTTGTAAATGCAATTAGAGGAGATAATGGAACAGTTAATGAGAACACTATTATGGGCAAGGTACTAAGAACTTTACTTCTTGTATATGCTATTACAGTTTCTACAATTCAAGAACTGAGATGTACTCCTAACAATAATCTAAATTTGGAAAATCTGATAGGCAGACTCACTGCATTTGAAATGTCAAATTATGATAACTACAATCCATAAGGTATTGATTCTACTTTTAGATCACAGCTAGTTCTAAATAAATCTAGGAAAGGAAAGAAACATGTGAATAGTGATAGTGACACTAGTGATGATGATCTTGAAGAACTTGAAGCACTTATGGAAAAAAGGTTGTCCAGAGGAAAAGGAAAATACAAAGGTAAACTTCCTATCATTTGTTTTTCATGCAATAAAGTTGGTCGTATAGCTGCTAGATGTCCTGATAAGAATGAAAAAGATGAAAGAAAGGACAATAAATACAAAGAATACAAAGATAGAAAGGATGATTGAGACTTTAGGAAATATAAGGATTACAAAGACAAAGCTAAGAAATCTTGTTATATTGCTGAAGAAACTTCTGACAATGATACTGACAATTCTGATGACAATGATATAGAAGTTGTTTATATTGCAATGAAAGAAGATTCTGATGATGATGAGAAAATTGCATTAATCTCTTATATGAGTAAAAATGATCATTGGATCATTAACAATGGTTGTTCCCATCATATGACTGGTGACAAGGATAAGTTTGAAACCCTAGACCAATGCAAAGGAGGATATGTAAAATTTGGTAATGATGCACCATGTCTTATCAAAGGTAAAGGATTGATTAACTTGACTGACAAAATCAGATGTGATAATGTGTATTGGGTTGATGATCTTAAATACAATTTTCTGAGTGTTGCATAGCTGAACACTTTTGGTTACAGAGTTGAGTTCCATCACAGAAAGGAAAAGATCTATGATTCTACTGGAGAACTTGTTGGAAGTGGTGATCAGACTAAAGGTAACCTATTTTATTTGGATTTATCTGAAGAAACATGTTTGTTTGCACAATAAAATGATGTTTGGTTATGTCATAAGAGGTTGTGTCATGTGAACTTTGATAACTTGGTAAGCATAAGTAAATTGAAAAAGGTTAGAGGGCTACCTAAGTTAAAGAAACCTGAGAACGCTATGTGCAAACAATATCAACTAGGAAAGATGACTAAGTGTAGTTTCAAGAGTAAAACACATATTTCAGAGGAAATTTTGGAATTAGTCCATAATGATCTCTATGGTCCCATTGGAGAAAGAATCTACTGTGGTGCTAGATACTTTATTCTATTTGTTGATGATTATTCAAGGATGATGACTGTAATGTTTTTCAAGAAAAAATCTGATGCATTCCAGTTATTTAAATGGTACTTAGGTAAAGTTGAAAAGGAAACAAGCAAAAATTTGAAATGCTTAAGATCTGATAGAGGTGGAGAATTTATTTCTAATGAGTTTAACATGTTCTGCAATGACCAAGGCATAAAGAGACAGATGTCAACACCCATGACTCCTCAACAAAATGGTACTGTTGAATGAAGGAACAAATCTATCATGGACTATGAAAGAACACTAATGATGGAGAAGAATGTTGCACAAAAATACTGGAAAGAAGTTGTAAGTACTCCAGTATATACCCTGAATAGAGTACAAGTGAAGAAAGGTACAAATGTTACACCTTATGAACTTTGGTATGGTTATGCACCTAGTGTAAAGTATTTTAAAGTATTTGGAAGCAAATGTTTTATACCGAAGTTCAAAAGAAATGGAAAAATTGATGCTAAAGGTGAAGAAGACATATTCCTTGGTTATTCAATGAAAATAAAAGCATACAAATGTTTGAATTCTAATACTAACAAAGTTGTGGAAAGTGCAAATGTTATAATTTATGATTTTTTAGAAAGGAATGAAGCTGAAAGTACACAAGAGCCTAAAAGCTACAAATCATTCATATATATGGATGAGGAAGATTCTAATACACTACCTGAGCCTACTATCAAGAAACATCATGCACCTACCGAGTTACAGAGTGGAGTTGCCAAGCAATAGCAAGTGAATGCCGATCTATCTGATGGAGATGTCGAGTCACAGAATCAACTAGAACTGAATACAAAAAATAAACCTAAATCAAGGACTGAGCCTACTCTAGCAAAATATGTGAGGAGACACCACAATTTTGGTCAAATCATTGGATCAAAGGATTCTATAGTTATGACACAAAGTAAGTTGAGTGATGGTACATGTCTGTTATGTGAATTTGAGCCCAAAATAGTGAAAGATGCTTTAGAAAATGAAGATTGGATATAGGCAATGAATGAGGAAATTGAACAAATTGAGAAAAAAAAGACTTGGACACTTGTACCTAGACCGAAAGATAAAAATGTAATTGGTACAAAGTGGGTATTCAGGAATAAACTGAATGAACATGGAGATGTGACAAGAAACAAATCTAGACTGGTATGCAAGGGTTATTCACAGGAGGAAGGAATTGAATATGGTGAAACATTCACCCGAGTTGCAAGATTGGAAGGAGTCAGAACCTTACTTGCATATGCAGCCTATAAAGGATTCAAAGTTTATCAGATGGATTTGAAATCTGCATTTCTCAATGGTATCTTGGAAGAAGAAGTGTAAATTGAGCAAGCTGATGGTTTTGTTGACCCAAGCAAAAGGGATATGGTTTGCAAATTGCACAAAGCATTATATGGACTGAAGCAAGTGCCAAGAGCATGGTATGAGAGATTGCACAATTATCTGATCAAGATTGGATTTGCAAGAACCAATGACAACACCAACATGTACTTAAAGACAGAGAAAAGAAAATGTACATTATTAGCTAAATTTTTTGTAGATGACATCATATTTAGTGGACAAGATGTGTTATGCCAAAAATTTGCAACATAGATGCAAACTGAGTTTGAGATGTCTATGTTTTGTGAAATAAAATTCTTTGTTGGCTTACAAATTTATCAAATGAAGAATGGTATCTATATCACTCAATCTAAATATATCAAGGAGATACTAAAAACTTTTGGAATGGAAGAGTCAAAACGAATGAGTACACCCATGGCTAGTGGACAGAAGCTGACAAAAGATGATGACACAAAAGAAGTGAACCAAACACTCTACAGATCAATGATTGGAAAACTACAATATGTTGTACATAGTATACATGACATTGCCTTAGCTATTGGAATTGTTGCAAGGAAAATCACTACTGGTGGAAAATTTATTTTAGGAAAAAGATTGATCTCATGGACAAGAAAGAAACAAAACTGCACCTCACAAGCTGAAGTTGATTATGTGGCAGCAGCAGTCAACTATTCTAACATTGTGTGGTTGAAGATATTACTGAAAGGTATGAAGGAAGAAATCACGGAACCAGTTATCATATATTGTGATAACATGAGTGCCATTAATATTTCTAAAAACCCTATTATGTACTCGAAGACAAAGCACATAGCTATCAAGTATCATTACTTGAGGGAGCTAGTTCAGAATAAAGAAGTGAGATTGGATTATGTGAACACTAAAGAACAATTAGCAGACATATTCACAAAGGCACTACCCAAGGATGCTCATGAGTATCTACAAGGTAAAATGGGGGTGATTCCCCTAACTAAGGCTAATTAAGTTTTGTATGGTACTGTTATATCAAATATTACATTCAGAATAATTGACACATTGATGCATAGTAAGTCACACTTTAGGATGATGGCTAAAGTTATGAAGTTGGACAAGGACAGAAAAAAAAATCAGTCATAATCAAGATGACAAGATCATAATGATACTGAAGATCTACATGATAAAGATATCGAAGTCTTTGGCATTGTTTTTAAAGAGGGAGATATTACTATAGAAAACAATGAAGTGATTATCTACTCAGAGGGAGTCTACAGATGATTAGACACAGATGATTACAGTGTGATTACAGACACAAAGGGAGAAATTTTTTACAGATGAGAATCAAAATGAAGCTAAAGACATTAATGAATATTTGTTCATATCAAGGAACACAGGTGACTTTTTGGATTGTATGGTAACTATGATTGTTAATATCATTGTTTTAATGTTTTGTGTTGCCATCAATGCAAAAGAGGGAGATTGCTGGAAAGTGACAATGCAAGCAATTGTTATTTTGTCGTTGCTGTCAAACCTTAACTGGTGAGACTATTGTTATTTGTTTGAGTACCATATCTATTATTGATGAAGAATATTTAACAAGAAGACCAAGTGAATGGTTGAGTTAAGGCAAATAAAAGGGTACTTGATCATTTGGCACTCTGGCAAAGTAATTAGTTGTTTATCTTTTAAAGATAGTTTTTCTGGTTGTTTTGTGCCGAACAAGTTTGGCTTGTGTCGAGCAAAGTTGCTTGTGCCAAGAAAAGTTGCTTAAAATGAGCAAAGTTGCTTGTGCCGAGAAAATTTGTTTGTGCCGAGCGAAGTTGTTTGTGATGATAAATTTTTGTTTAGTGTTGAGCACCAGTGAAATTGCCTAGTGAAAATAGTGATGTTGGCCGACTTACAGTAATTGGATTAATGACAAGATTTGAGATCTCTGGCCAACTTAGTTAATTTTATTGTGATATGTAATGTTAATTAAAGATTGATCCATGCCATTTAATGTATGGGTAACCGTAATTAATGCATAGTTTCAAGATTTAATTAGAGACTACTTTGGAGAAGTAAATGTAATGCAATGATGGAATGATCCGTTGGATCTGACCTAACCTAAGATCTACAATCTTGATTAAGCGGAAAAGATTTATCTGACCTAGATAAAGAGGTATATGATAACCTCATGGGGTTATTCATTATGCTATTGAGTGTGCAAGTGTGGATGTACATGTGTGTATGCAAGAGGTTTGCATAGTTGATTTACTGATTGACATGACCTAAGCAGAGAAGGTTGAATATAGAAGTAGAGAGTTGCATGTATGATTTCTTGACAGATTTTCAAGAAGATCAAAAGATTGAAATGAAAATGCAGGCCATCCAGTAAGTTAACATCAGAGCTGTAATTGGATCTAAATTTGCAAATTAAGTTGTATGTATCAGATCACAATTGCTGATTACTTTCTAACTATTGTATCAGTTAAATCCTTTAACAAGGTTGACCTAAAAATCATTTGTATAAATCCTCTAACAAGGTGACATTTATGTGGAATGTTCTAAGTCCTCTAACAAGGCCACTCCTGACAGGGTAATTAAATCCTTTAACTAGGTCACACCTAACAGTGTGTTATTGTAACCTTTAATAGGGTTGGCTCCTCAGAGAGCTCACTTCAGAAGAATGAAAACTTGGTAGCATGTTACTGGTGGTTTTTTCCATATTGGTTTTCCATGTTAAATACTTGTGTCAACTTGTGTGAATGCTTATGGTTTGTTTTACTATTATGTCTCTACAAGCTAATTTCATTAGATAGTAAACTGCATGATAAAGTTGTTGATATATGCTACTGTTGCTGAGTAAATCTGAAATACATAAAGTTTTAATTTGGTACATCTAGACCTGAGGATAACTGATTCACCCCTCCCCTCTCATTTATTCTAAATTCATTCTAATAGTGAGGACCTTCTTTCTTCACTTCACCTTCTTCCAAGATTGACTAAATCTTGAAGATTACTCCATCTTTCTTCAATGAATAGGAGTTCTTAGCTCTATCATGTACTTCGGCTCTATCAAACTGCCAAGGTCTACCCAATAATAGATGACAAGCATCCATGGGTAGTATATCACACAAAAATTGGTCCTTATATCTCCCTATAGAAAATTATACCCAAGCTTCTTCATTAACTAATACATGTTGATCTTTATTCAGCCAAGTAACCCTATAAGGATTAGTATGAGGAATTATTTTCAACTTTAACTTTTCAATAGCTTCTAAAGAAACAATGTTATCAGTAGAACTTGAAACTATGATAAATTTACAGACCTTATCAAGTACCTTGCATTTGATTTGAAATAAAGATCTTCTTTGGCTTGTCTTTTCTTTGCTGGGTTCTTTGAGGAGTGCTCTGTGAATCATTAGATTCTCTCCATTCTCATAATCTAGTGCAAATTTTTCTATCTTATTGCAAGAAGACTCTTCTTTCACATAGTGGACTCTCCTTCCTCCTCCTTGTGATGTAGGAACCTTCTCAGGACACCAATATGCAGGATGTTCAAATTGCTGATAGTTGTAACACTTTATTGAAGAGAAGTAAGATCCTCTTCCTTGGTTATTAGTTCTTCCTCTTGAACTACTATTTGAACCTCTTCCTCGGTTATAACCACCTCTTGTATTACTATATTCTCCTTGATTCTCAGTGATTTTGGACTCACTTTGGTTTCTTCGTCCATATCCTCCTCTATGACCTTTGTTGTCTCTTCCTCTTCCTCTGCTATTTGAACCTTGCTTCTTGAATTTTTCCTCCACTTTGAGGGCTAGCTGGTAACATTGGTGTACATTATTGGGGTTTAAGAGACTAATTTCCTCTTGGATACTCCACTTGAGACCATTTAGATACCTAGCCACTTTCAGGCTTTCTTCTTACATCACATGCTACCTTAAGTATAGCTTGTGAAACCATTCTATGTAGGAACTGACTTCTAAATATTTTTGTCTCAAAATTTGTGCAACTGCACTTCATAATCATCAAGGAGGTAATTTTCCTTCATCTTGGCCACCATACCTTTCCAAATGGTTATGGGGTTCTTTCCTTCTTTAGTCCTCTCATCTTGGACAAACTTCCACCAAGTGAGAGTAGTTCCTCTCAATCTTGTTTTGGCTATTATTACTTTCTAATCTTTGGTCACATTATTACAGTCAAAGTGATTTTCAAGACCTTCTATCCATTCCATGATTAACTCTGGTTCCATCTTTCCACTAAATAGAGGCACACCTTCTAAGGACTTACCACTCATTTCCTTCAATGCTTTCAAGAATGGCTCTTCTTGAAGCACATGGTCTGGCTTTGGTATAATGTCTTCCTCGACCACTTGTTTACCCTTTCCATCAGCTTCTCTCATTTTTTCACTTACTACTCTAGTCCTAAGATGCACTTCTTCTAACTTGGCAGCCCTTTTGGCCAACTATTCCTTAAGGAGTCTCTTTTCTCTTCCACATCTTCTATGAGTTCCATGTTGGTCACCATCTTGGATGAGTTGACAGACGTTCCTGAAAATAACATCCAAACAACACACACCCAAATATTTTAGAGCTCTAATACCAATCTGATGTGGGAATGGAGTCTTGTTGCTACTACATAGTCAGGTTGGCTCTACTTTGAGATCTTTCTCCTAGATCTCTTAGGGTATTCAAAACCCTAAACTGAGGTAAGTCACTATCAGCTTTACCTCCCCTTCAAGACTTTGTCCCCATCGACATGTTATTCATCTTCCTCACTGAAACTACATAAATATATTCATTCTACTCACTCAATCAACGTTTTCAAAACATTACTTTCATTCTCTTCCCTAGCCGAACTATTACTGAGCTCACCTAGGGTAAGATATCCAGACTCATAACTGTTGCTTCTCCTACCAAAAAAAAAGGAAACTATGTAGAAGGGATCCTCTCAAGCTCCATCCCAACACATGATTTTCACCATGGAATCAAGAATCTTGAGGGGCCATTACTATTTACAACCTAGAACGGGTTAAGAACTAACAACTTCCAAAATAGAAACAAAGTAAACTAATCTACTTGCATGCAAAAGGAACAATAGAGCTTGATATTCACTAAACACACAGTCTACAACTTCTCATTATTTGAAATAAAACACAATAATCTACAATTCTGTAACTTTATGTAACATCCTTCTCTTTGCAACCTCTACTCTCTCCTCTTTAAAATGAAGGCTTGGGATGTCATTATTAACCATCCTATCATTGGAAAAACCATAACTGCCCACTCTATCGCAAGCATCTCTTCATGAACCATTAAACTGTCCATACTGTCCATTAAAGAGAAGATCCACTTTTCACGGGTCGTTACGAATATTTTTACAAAGCAACAGTAATGCAAAACTGAGCACAAGTCTTAATCGGGTGCCAATGTTAACAGAAATCCAGTGTTAACTGAAATTAAGTGTTAACCGAAATTAAGTGTTAACCGAAATCCAGTGTTAACCGAAATCCAGTGTTAACTAAAATTCAGTGTTAACTAAATTTTAGTGTTAACTGAAATCCAGTGTTAACTGAAATCCAGTGTTAACCAAAATTTAGTGTTAACCCGAGCGCTAGTGATACCGAGCATCTTATCAAAAGTTCCTGATGCCTTGGTTGGATCTCCAGAGGCTTACAAACTACCTCTCTCACACACACAACTAAAATAAACCAACTAAGAAACTAGAGTGTTTGTTCATTAGCTTGACCCATATTTCCACTTGGTCATTACAAGAGTGAATGAACAAAACACTTTACAAACCAACAAAACTAATCTAAGAGTTCTTAAGGGTCTTTCACCCTATTTATTTAGGTGTTCCTGCACCAAATGAGGTGGCAGATAGGTGATGGCTATTCGTGCACTCATGACAGAGTAGAGAGATCAGAGAAAAGGTATGAGAGTGTGCTAGATGTTGACACATGGCAGTGTTGTCATGTAGTCACAGAGCATGAAGGTGGTGTTGTCACATATTCACAGAGCTAGGCAGGCGGTTATAAGATAACTGACAAGCGCGAGACTGACAGTTAGTCACGCAGTCACGACGGTTATGAGATGTTAGCAGTTAATGTCATGAGTGCGACATAACTGCTAGTGGTTAGTCACGCACTTGTAGAGGTTAAGTGGAGCTAGTTAGATCATGACACTTGGTGGATTTTGGTGAGTTCTGGGGGAAAAAGTGCAGAAAAGAAGAATTAAAAAGACTATAGAAATGTGCATAAATATCAAAGGCAAATAAGATCAAATTTGCATAGAAAAGTATATTAAATGCAAAATTTAAAGGAATGTGCAAGTTAAAACATAGTCTTATTCTATAGTCTAGTGAAATATATTTTATTTCAAATTTGAAATGTGCTTCCATGGAAATTTTTCCAAGCGCAAGTGGGATAAAATTTGTTGAAGATGATGATTACAAAGATGAGGCAATTGCAGAAGCAAGAGGAGATTATATTTCTTGGGAGCAAGAAGATATTTGTTAAGAAGACAGGTGTCAGTTAGGTGGAACTTGGTTTTCCCTTTCTCTATATATTTCTTCTTCTGAATTGTACATGGATGGTGAAATAAACATTTTTGGGAAGTATTATGATTTTGGAGTCTTGTTTGTCTGAGTTTTTTTGTCTTGTAAATATCCTGAGCTAGATAGAAATTTAATGAAAAACAATGGAATCCTTGTTCAATACTTGTCGATGTCTATGTGTCTTGTCTTGAAATCTTGTGTGCTAATCTGTAAGGAATTTTCATACACTAGTTATAAGGTAGTTATGAATTTGTTTGTGAGTTTCTTTCAAGGAGGGAGTATATCTTAGAGACAAATTCTGAAGATTCAAGCTCTACACATGAATTTGATGTCCAGGTGTTGGAGTGAAAAGAGTGATTTGTAAGGCATTTCATTCAGGTTATGTTTGTTTGGAGTTAGAGGGTTTTCTGTGGATATATATTTATTTCACTCTATTGCCCAATAGATAAGGCACTGGTCTTTGCTGGTTATGCAGGTTTCATCATCAAATTCATAAAATTGAACAATCTTTTCATTTCTATTTTAAGAGATTTAAATGATTGTCATATATAGTTTGATGGGAAGGAATCCATCCCATGATTCACTGAAGGAAGTGAATCCAATAGGTGCACCCACCTAAGCCTTTGAGCTCGGAGTGAAGGATAATTATTTGATCCTTGTTAATTAGTCTTTTCCTTGATAGAATTAGGGAAAAAGTGCTAACAGAATGGCGACTCTACTGGGGAATCAAGTAAAGTTTTAGTATAAAGATTAACAAGTGTGGGAGAGTTTCCTTGCTTTTCTATGTTAACCCTAGAATCTAGTTGAGAGAAAGAGTCAAGAATTAGAGTCTAAAATTTATTTTAGATCCGTGTAAGGATAACTTGGAAGTGCTTTTATTGCAATGATTATAAAAAGATTGTGCGGCTTTTCTGGTTGGAGAAAACCCAGATGTGTGTGTGTGTGTGTGCACGCGCGCGCACGTGCATGCGTGTGTGTGTGTGTGTGTGTGTCTGTGCGTGTGTGTGTGTGTCAAATGAATTTTGTTGTTTGAAAATTTTTCCTCTACAAGGAGGTGGCGACTCTATGTGAAAAGAACTTGATGGAGCTATAAAGAAGGCTCTAGATCTGCCATATTTCCAATCAAATAAAAATGAGTAGCAGTTGCAATTTCTTCCCAGTTAATCCTCATGTTTCTATAAGATAGAAATTTATCTTGAGAAAAAGTGGTCTCCCTATCAAGTGATTTTAGCACTAGTTGAGAGGGAAAAGTGTAGAAGATATATTTGCATACTAATTTGTTGTCAGCTTCAGCTCTCATGTTGGGTTGTAGTATGTAAATTGATTGAAATTTTTTATCAAGAATTATGATGATCAAGTTGAATGTTGTGATATGTTTGAGTTGGTATTGTAATTGAAAGCAAGGTTGTATATAAGTGTTTATGGAAGCACATGGAAATGTATTTTGACTATTTTTCAACCTTGTGTATATTCAAGTGTAACCATGTCTACTGAGTTGTCACAGCCATGTAGTAGAAGATGTTTCAATACTAATTTGTATGTGTCTATAAATTTCAGTGGTATCTTGGATTACCCAAATCCTATTCCATCAAAAATCAGAAAACAATTGCCTAGATATAGTGGTGGGAGAGAGGAAAATGCTGAACAACATTGTAGAAAGTTCATAGACTTAATTGAGGATTTTGATATTGAATATGAGGATAGTGTTATGAGATTATTTATCTAATATTTGGTAGATTATGCAAGGTGGTGGTTCTCTTTTTTTCCGGAATGTTCTATCTCTTCGTGGGAAGAGTTGAGATTGTCTTTTTTGGAGCACTTTGGTAAGAAGGTTAATCTAGTTGCAGTGATAAATAATTTCATGGAGATACAAATAAAAAATGGTGATTTGGTTCCTCATTTCAATCTCAGATTTGCAAAAGTATTGGGTCACATCCGAATGGAGTTTAGACCAAATGATACTTTTTGTTTGGTTATTTATTTAGGGATGTTTGATAAAAAGATGAGTTACTTGTTAAGAGATAAGTAGCCCAAAACTTTGTATCATGCTTTTATGACAACATTAGATATTGACAATAATTTAAGGTGTGGAATCATCCCAAGGGGTTTTCCATCTATTAGGGATCATTGTCATAATGTATCAAATGCACTAGATAGGTGTGGATCAATAAATCAAGATCAACGCCAAGATATTTTTGTCCTTACTGATTTCACTAACCATGATTTAAATTGTGGTTCAAAACAAAATGTGGAAAGTAAAGAGGGGGAAGGTCTTTCATCAGATGATGATTTTGAAGCATCAAATGATGAGGTTCTATCGACTTTGTTGATGGTGATGGTGAGGATATGTATGAGGAATTAGTTGAGGAAGAAGATTCATGGAGCCACAATGACTCTCATATTTTTGAAGAAAAGTTGATGGTTTAGGTGCAACCCTCTAAAGAGGATGAAGGATTGTCATATGTTGGAGATGATTATGATGTGGCTGATTTTCCTAAAATAGAGATGAATTCTTTCATTTCAGTTAACAATGATAATATTATTGATTTTTTGATTTGTATGCGTGCATCCTGTGACTTGTCATGCAAAGTTGTTGATCCTAAGAGGCATGGAAAATTTTATGATCCAGAGTATGAGACTGTGGTAGCTCCGAATGCTCTTGAACAACATAGTTTTTCAATGTGTAAGTTTCCAGTCTTAGACAAAATTAAGCTAACTTTTCGAATGGATATCATTTCTATTCATGATGGTTCCATAAATGATCTTGGTAATATAGAGGATGGTCTCAGTCATAAATCTAAAATTATGGATGCTTTAGACCATGAAAATGAATATGAAATTTTTGCTGGTGGGTCAATGTCAGATTTGTGTTAACCAACTTATGAGAGTTTTCAGGAAAGTATCTCCTATGATATGGAGACTAAATCTGACTTTGTATCCAAACCAGAAATGGATCTCGGCTTGTTTGATGTGGACATTGATATTTGTGATATTGTTAAAGATCTGAAATCAATATTTTATCAAGAGGAAATTACTCGTGCTGATAATATTTCATATAACAGTGATTTATATCAAGGAGATGTGTGCCAAGATGAGAATATGTATAATGAACTACTTGCTAATTTAGTGGAACCACATTTTGAAATTTTTTATGTGAAGCTGAGAGAGGTTTCAGATTTTACACCAGATTATTTTCTTAAGCCAGAGGTATGTTCATTTTTGCAAGAATGGGATGTAGATGCATTGTTTTTTAAATACACTGAAATAAATCAGCAAGGACATATCAGCTATCCAACAAAAGTGAGTCTTTTCTTTTTCTAGTTCAACATGTTGATGTTTCTCAATATAAACTAAATCTGAAGCCACAAGTTGTAGTTCATAGTGATTCGCTTGAATGCATGTGTGATACTCATAGGGTTGAATTTGAGATAATTTATTTTTATCTCCAATAATGTGTCAAAGTAATTCACCATATTTACAGCTATGTGATGGAGTTGGAATCCATGTCTTCTCATCCGGTTAAAAATTGTAAAGACTATGTTAACTTTATGTTACAGGATGACCAACACTTTCAGTATTTTAGTGATTTCAAAACATTTAATGACAGTAAGGGTGTTGATTAATGTATCATCTTAAAATGGAAGCAATTCCATGTTAAGACTATTTAGCCCTCCTTAGGGGGTGTTTTTGGCCATTATCATGTTGTCCTCTAATTTCTGCCCCTTTTCCATCTTTTGTGCTTATTTAGGACACTGATTGGGCCTCTCTGGGAACATTTTTCTCCACCTAGCATATTTTCTAGGGGTCTTAACTCCCTAGGTCAAGGTCAACCTCAACCTTGACCTAGGTCAAGGTTGACCTTGACCCTAACCTAGGTTAGGGCTGACCTCAAACTTGACCTAGGTCCCCCTTTTTCATTGGAAAGTTTGCCGGATGTGGGGAGAAATTCAAAAGTTTATTTTCTCGCTTTCGGGTCGGCTATTTTTGGATTCGAAGTGGCGAATCTTAAAAAGATATTTAATATAGGTCCACTTCTAGGAGTATGAACCTAATTGGAATTTATTTCTCATATGTCAGTCTCTCTAGAAGTTTGTGCCCTAGACTACTATATAAGAAATCATTCTCCTCTCATTTTCAATAAGGATCATCCACGCAAAAGAAGGATCGTCTATCATCTACGCATAATCTATCGAAGCGATTGTCTACTTTCAAGAATCCATTTTTTTACATGTTTTCAGGCTTCCAAGTGTTCAATAAAGGTTTTCAAGTCTTCTTCCCAAGCATTCAAGTTCTCCATTGAAGATCAAGGATTCAAGCATTCAAGACTTTGAAGGGATTTGGTTCAAGTATTCAAGATTCATCATTCAAACCCTAGTTCTATCCATCATGGTGGTGTGATCTTCCTTCATGATCCTTTTTACATCCTCAAGATTCATTCATTCTTCCTTCAAGGTGGATTCCAAGCAAACAATAATGGAGGTTTCCATTTACATTTATGGTTTTTAATGTTGAGTCTAAGCTTTCATATTAACATACTTGTTTACATTTGAAATACAATTGTGTATCTACTGAATATCATAGCTTCATTGTTATATCTACTTCTACTACTTGCTAGAATTCTCCATTTTAGTTTTGATTTCAAGGTTAATTCCTAAAATTGGGGTTTGACTAAGGCAAACCCATCCCCAAAAAAACAAAACCATTTTTATTTTAGGTACATGTACGAAATAGAGAATTACAAAGTAGATTCAGATACCCTTTTCAACAAACTTTCAGGATCCGTGAATAGAATTTTTGTAGGAGCAGCGAAGGTCAAGGTCGACATAAAGGGGTACAATTGTGCCCCTGTATTTGGGTCAAGGTCGACCTTGCTAAGAAAATAAAATGATTTCTAGGTTTTCTTTGTCTCTGTGTTTTCAGGCCAGGGTAGGTTACAAAATTTCCATAAACCCAGTACAAACACCAGAAAACAACAATTTCCAGATCTGCTACATTTCAAGATAAGTATTTCATTTCACCCTAATATTTCATATCTATTGTTTTACTTTATAATTAAGAAATTAAACCCCCTTACCCTCTTTATCCATAACCAGTTGACTCCTTTTTGCATTGATCGTCTCCTTTCAGTTAATCAATTAGGATCTCCTTGTCTTGGACTAGGAGGTTATATATATATATATATAGATATATATATATACATATATATATATATATATATATATACATATATCTATATATATATATATATGTATAT
>MU226988.1:624772-645081 GCA_018584345.1 Thuja plicata
TATATATTTGGTGTTAGATACTTCACCCCTTTTCCTTAAGACTAGCTTTTGCATACATATTAGATTAGTTTTCTTGCATTTTAAAATACAAAAAAAAATCTACATAGTCATAAAAATACAAAAACATTTCTTTCTTTTCATTCACTATGAAGATCTTTAAGATGCTTTGGTGTATGGTTATTTTCCTCATTATTCTTCTCTTGACATCTCTTTATAGTACTTATGATGTTTATGAGACTATCATCCTTTTCATTATGTTTGTCACTCTTCATGTTTCACTTTCTTATGCTATTATGAGATTGAATAATACTAGCCTTCCTACTTTCAAAACTTTCATTAAGAATTTGTGTGGCGGACTTATTGCTCTTTTGGATTATGTGAAGAATTTGGTATATGATACCCCATTTCCTAATCCTATCCTTCCTAATCCAATTCATAATATTCCCACTCCTATTTCTCCATCTTATATCCCTAGTTCTTCCAACACTTATTATGGGGCTCAAACTATGGTTCATGATGTAGATGTGCAAGAATTATTTGATTTACCTTCCCCTTCTTATCTGATCCATGATGATATTAAAGGGAAGAGAAAAGAAAATTCTTCTAAACCTATCATTCCATCTTACACAACATTTTCTCATGATCACCGTGAACAATCACCTCGAGCAGAAACTCTACAAGATATGTACACTACATGATACAATATGGTGGTTAAACAAGGTTATAAGGGTTTAGGGCTTCGTGTTAATGAACAAGGTATTAAATATCTAGTTCATCTATCCCCAAAATAAGATATGAATGGTCTAGGATTTTCTCTATCTCAATTTAAGGTGGTTGATTTTGATCATCACCATCCTCTTCATGTTCTTCTTCCAGCACCTTCCATTACCTTGATACCCTTCAAGATGTGGCTAAGAAGGTGTATGTTCAGTTAATGGATTCTAAGAAAGAAATATTTAAACCTATGCCAAAGGATGCTCTCTCCAAGTAAAAATGCCATTAAACTATAGTAATACACATTTACTCGTTGATTGTGTGCATTTCAAGATGTATTTTAGAGAAAGAGTTGCTTTAGGAATTATATCTCACTCTCGTGCGGTATTACAATTTCTTCATAATTTTCATATGGGGAATACCCCCCGTTCTTCCATAATATAGATCTTTCCTCCTCTTGTCTCTTTACTAGAGGGCAAGAGTTATTTCTTCCATTTTTATAGGATCCATTTTGCTCTTAGCATGTTTTTTTTTTAGCTTAATTGGTTATTCTTTCTATATTTTATCCCTATGGTTTTGTATCATGATATGGTACATCCTTCCTTTGGTCATAATCATCCATAGCTCTCTTCTAGTATTCATGATATCTTTTCTAAGACATTTGTTTTGTAAAGATATCTCTTTGTTATAGCATATCTTGATCTGATTGGTATATCCCTTGCTTTTATCCCTGGGGGGCAAGGTTTCCCTTCTTTCTCTCTGTCTAAGGATCTACTTTCCTTATCTTAGTGGCATTTGTTTATTCTACAACATTATTTCCATATAAATACTTAGGTTTTGGCTATGGATACCCTTTTATATGAGAGGTGATTGTCGTGGGTCTTCACCTCTTCTTTATTTTGCAAATTATGTTCTTTATAAACTCTTTCTCTTGCTTTGGATTAGATTTTTCTTCCTTCATTCTAAGATTCCTCTTCCTCTTGATCACAAGGGGCTTGATGATTGAATCTTTGATCTCTCTTTGCATGATATTTTATCCAAATCACTCCTATATGGTGGGGGTCTTGTTGATAAGATCTCTTCCTCTTTGAGGATTCTTTTTCCATAGGTGACATATAATTTTCATGATTATCTATGCTCCTAGATGTAAGGGTCAATACTCTTCGCTAAGAATATAGTATATCTCCTATTGTTGCTAAAAGGATATCTCCTTACTTTGTGAAGTAGATATCCTCCTTCTCTTCCTTATCCTATCTATTAGGTAGCCATGATAAGGAGGGGGGCATATATAGGGTCTTCCTTATACTATATTTTACATATTACAACATGCTGAATCCTCGGAAGGTAACACACGTAAGTTGATAAATCCTGAAGAGACACGCATCTTTAATTTTTCTAAATCCTCAGAAGGTAACGCATGTAAGTTACTAAATCATGAAGAGACACACACTTTTATTTTTGCTAAATCCTCGAAAGGTAATGCACATAAGTTGCCAAATCCTGAAGAAGATATGCATTTTCAATTTCAAATATGCTAAATCCTCAGAAGGTAATGCACATAAGTTGCTAAATCCTGTAGAGACATGCATTTTATATTCCATAGTATACAAGAATGTGGATCTATGGGTATTCCAAAACCTGTCAAAAGATACATTACAACTATGAAGTACATTTTATGGGTGAACTATCAGATTTGGCTACCTATTGGGCTCTCTCTCCTTGGTGATTCACGGTAAGGTGGGCATCTTACTAGGCGAGGTAATCACTCCCTTTTTTTTCTCTTTCGCTTTCATGCTAGTATGATTAGATCATGAAGCTATGTAATTTATAGTATTGCTCTTGTCTTTCTTATGTAGTCATTTATGCTTTTATGATAGATTTCCAAATATGATATTAGTACAGGAAGCATTTCTTAGCAAGGTTTCCTTTGCTAGTTGATTTGGGTTTGTTTTTGTACTAACCCCTCTTTTTGTGTCTTTTAGCTTTGTCTTTATTTTCTCTTTGTTTTTGTGACTTTGTGCATGTATGTTGAGTTATAATCCTTGGCCTAGGGGCTCATTTCCTTGACTAAGTGATGTTCTACCTTGTTGCGATATACTGGAGTCTTTCTTCTAACTTTACCGCGAGTATGTTCGATTTCCATACTCCCACTAAAGTGGGGGCTTAATGTATAATCTTGAAATGGAAGCACTTCCATGTTAAGACTATTTAGCCCTCCTTAGAGGGTGTTTTGGGCCATTATCATGTTTTCCTCTAATTTCTTCCCCTTCTCCATCTTTTGTGCTCTTAGGACCCTGATTGGGCCTCTCTAGGCACTGTTTTCCCCACCTAGCATATTCTCCAAGGGTCTTAACCCCCTAGGTCAAGGTCAATGGTGACCCTGACCTAGGTCAAGGTTGAACTCAACCCTGACCTAGGTCACGATCAACCTTGACCTTGACCTAGGTCCCCCTTTTTCATTGGAAATTTTCCCGAATGCAGGGGGAAATTCAAAATTTTATTTTCCCTCTTTCGGGTCGGCTGTTTCGGGCTTCAAAATGGAAAATCCTAAAAAGATATTTAATATAGGTCCACTTCTAGGAGTATGAGCCTAATTTGAATTTATTTCTCATATGTCAACCTCTCTAGAATTTTGTGCCCTAGACTAGTATATAAGGAATTCTTCTCCTCTCATTTTCAATAAGGATCATCCACGCAAAAGAAGGATTATCTATCATCTTCGCATAATCTATAAAAGAGATCGTATACTTTCAAGCATCCATTATTATACATGTTTTCAAGCTTCCAAGTGTTCAATCAAGGCTTTCAAGTCTTATTCTCAAGCATTCAAGTTCTCCATTGAAGATCAAGGATTCAAGCATTCAAGCCTTTGAAGGGATTTGGTTCAAGTATTCAAGATTCATCATTAAAACCCTAGATCTATCCATCATGGTGGTGTGATCTTCCTTCAAGATCCTTTGTGCATCCTCAAGATTCATTCATTCTTCCTCCAAGGTGGATTCCAAGCATACAATCATGGAGGTTTTGATTTACATTTATAGTTTTTAATGTTGAGTCTAAGCTTTCATATTAACATACTTGTTTAGATTTGAAATACAATTGCATATCTATTGAATATCACAACTTTGTTGTTAGATCTAATTCTACTACTTGCTAGCATTCTCCATTTCAATTTTGATTTCAAGGTTAATTCCTAAAATTAGGGTTTGACTAAGGAAAACCCCTCCCCAAACAAACAAAACCATTTTTATTATAGGTACAAGTACAAAATAGAAAATTACAGAGCAGATTCAGATACCCTTTTTAGAAAACTTTCAGGATCTGTGAATAGAGTTTTCATCGGAGCAACGCAGGTCATGGTCAACATAAAGGGGTACAATTGTACCCCCGTATTTGGGTCAAGGTTGACCTTTCTCACAAAATAAAAATATTTATGAGTTTTCTCCGTCTCTGTGTTTTCATGTCAGGGAAGGTTGCAGAATTTTCAGAAACCCTATACAGACACGAGAAAATAGAGATTTCTAGATCTACTACATTTCAAGATAAGTGTTTCATATCATCCTAATATTTTAGATCTATTGTTTTACTTTATAATTAAGAAATTAAACCCCCTTCCCCTCTTTATCCATAACCAGTTGATTCCTTTTTTCATTGGTCATCTCCTTTTGGTTAATCAATTGGGATCTCCTTGTTTTGGATTAAGAGGTTATATATATATACAACAACATTTTCCAAAAAAACCACCCACATCAAAACACACACACACACACACACACACACACACACACACATGTTTTATGTAATGTGGCTAGGATTTGTGACTATTTGTTTGATCATGTTGGCGGAAGTAACAATTTCAGTTTACCTTTAGTTCATGGAGATGAGAATCAGATTTTTTATAGAGTTAACTGTTCATTTCAGTTGTAAAAGCACTGTGGGCCATTTGTAAATAATGTGCATGTTGTATAGTTGTTTTTTTTTCATTTGTGTGGTGTTTGGTTTTCAATAAGGTGCTTGGTTTTGGGAGGAAAAAAGAAAGTCTGATTTATTTTTGTGAATTTTCTGCTATACCAGGAGATTCTAGATCCTTTTCATGCCCACATGGTGCACACTTCCCCAAATAGAGCCACTGTTAGTACTCTCAAATTTTGGAGAAATTTGGAGTAACTAAGTAAAAATTTCTCTAAGGCTTAAAGTTACTGCCCATAAAAAGTTGCGGAGAAGGCTTACTTCGAATGCATGAAAAAGGAGGCCTAATGTTTTTGAGAGAAACCACTTGGAGAATGATTTTAACACCTTTCATTAAGAAAGTACAGAGGGTCTCAGATTTCAAATTTCAGATTTGATGTTTTTTGAAGATAGCCATTTGGAGGTGTCTACGTAAATCTGCATTTTGTACATTTCCAGTTTTATCTAAGTGACCTACTTTGGAAGTCTTCTTTTTTTACCAGATGGATAGGCATGAAATTATGGAGTATCCCAAGTTTTGTAGGCATAAAATTGAACATCTATGCCCATTTTCAGATCCATGTGAAGTCGGATGACATGTTTCCCATAGCTTGTTCGTTCGCATTTTATTTTGGTTTCCTAAGTGTCAAATGTAGAATTCTGAAATGTCCTACTTGAGGCCTCACAGTATGTACCCAATTGAATGCTCCACATAATAGTGTTCCATTGAATTGAAAACATGGAGATGTACCTTCCTAAAAAAAATTAGACTTTGATCAATCCAGTTGGCCACTTTGCTCAGCCCATTCCAAAACCAATTTATGCATTTTTACTCTATTTAAATTTAGAAAGTAGTTGAAGTGCTGACTTTGAAGATTAGTGTCGATTGACCAGTTGATCATTAGAACAATTTATTTGAATTTCTTTAATCCTTCTATGAAAGTGAATCCATGTCTAAGGTTCTAGATTATAAGAGTCTCATCTGATAAATTTGTGAAATTAGAATCAAAGGTATTGTATGCAGTTTCCCAGTATGGGCAGAATTGATTTTGCAGAAAAGTCATTTTCAGAGGTTTGTAACTTTGTATTGGACGATTATTTTGAGATCATATTTGTTCCTTTACACTCCTTATATGTAAGTCTTCTACCAGGATCATTGGTTGGGCCTAAAGACATGAGTTTCTATTTTTGCAAAGGCTAATCCTAATGCAGTTTCTAATAATTTCTAGTTTGCACTATGAGGTGTTTTCCAGGGAGTAAATTTTATGGATTGATATTTTAATGTCAACTGACCTCCTTACTGAGTGAATGGGTTCTCTCAATTCTAGGCACGTACATTTGCAACTATGATGATTTTCAGAGCTTTGGGGATTAATTTTGTATTTTTAAGAAGTCATTTCCAAATTCAGTTTCTTTTGTTATAACATGCACAGTCGCAGAAATTTATGAGTGGCCAACTTTGATGATTAAAATCTCTCGCCAAAGGAAGTTTCAAGAAAAGATATTTTGCAGGGTGATTCTTGGCATAGCAATCTGTGAGCTCACTAAGTTTCAGCGTCTCATCTCATTTTTGGTCAGTTTTTGTGGGCAAATTCTAGAGGCCAATTGTTGTTTTGGGGTCAGTATATAGAGTTGCTAGAAGTGATTTTGGATGGTTGCATGTTTAAGTTTTTAAATCTTGGTCACACATAGAGGCATTTTCTGATCACTTTGAACTCCAGTTGGAATTATTTTAAAAGAAAATTTTTACACTAGGCCCACTTGTGGCCCCACCCATGCCATGATATCAAAAGGAGTTTTGACATGATTTCCGATGACATTTTATTTTAAATCATTAATGTGATTCAAATGACAATGTTTTCTAAATTAAAGTGAAGTTATTTAAATCATTTAAATCATTTGATATAAATAACTAATATATATGAATGGAATGTTCAAAACATTTGGGAAAGTTTTAATGTTGGGTTTTATCATTACGAGGGGGTGATAATGCCTTGAGTAGAGAAAAGACTTGGCATGTTGACTATTTCATAATGCATTGGAGCTTACAACCTCATGAAGTTTAAACGAGAAAGGCACATTGAGTTATATGGTAAAGATGCTTTAAAAAATCAAGCAAATGCATGGAGGCTACGCTAAAACTCTATAGAAGTATTATTTAGGAGCATTGTTTAAACTTGGAAAGGTGCCTGACATTCAAGCCAATGCAAACAATAGGTGTAATTCAAAATTCCACAACTTTCAACGCCCCACAGCTTGTGCCAGAACTCTCAAAACAAGGTGCGAGAGATTGTTGTTTTGAAATACTCCAAAGGAGTGTGGTTTCCCTCCATGCTAGCACCAAGGTTGGATGAGAAAAGGAAAAGGAGGTGCATGAACTGTTTGTTATGATCAAAGAATATTGTGCTAAAACTTTCATGCAAAATTAAAAATGGCAGGTGTAATGCCAATTTCAAAAATTTCTAGCAAGTATTTCCCTATCACGATAGACTTGGGGGACCTGTAAACAGAGTGTAATATACTCAAGAAATCGGTGATGGAGAAGGAAGAAAGGCCATTGAATGAACATATAAATTCCATTTAGAAGCCTTTGTGTTAGATTAGTTGAAGGCATGTTTCAAACTTGCAAGCAATTCCATATTGGTAGGTATATTAACAAAGAGGTGTTGCATTGGAAAGCAATGTGTAATGGAGTTTTGCATAGCCTATGTGTAATGAAAAGTGGTAGGTGTTAGTAAAATGAAGACCAACGCATGTTTAGAGGAAAGAAAGCTGTGCATGAAGGAAAAAGACAAGGCATGTGAAATAAGTAAGTTTGCGTAGTATTTGTGGAAGCTAGTGTCAAAGACAGAGACTTTAAAACTTTTAAACAGATGCACATAGTGTCTGTACTATTTACACAAAGAAAATCTAGAACATTCCAACCAAATGCACTTGGAAAATGTGGAGGGCTACATGGAATCTTGCCAGGCAAGGAAAATACAAATTTCTGGTATAATTCAATGTAGATTGTGCATGGTATAAGAGCCTGCACATTTTTTTGGCAGAGGTTGTGCAAGTTTATGTTTTAAGAGGAAAAACATTTGTCCCACATGTATAATGTGTGGGGTCTTAAGGTGTTTTAAATATGTTCGCACAAAGAATGTGATATCAAGTAAAGTGTGGAGGGTGCCTTTGGCATTAGCGCTTGGTAGAATTTGTGGTTTTCTTTGATTGGGTTAGGGGAAAGCATTTTTAATGCATAGTTGCCTGCATTTGTCTTAAAAATTCAAAACTATTAGTCCCACATTGTTAGTGGGAAGGGAGATATAAATAATTATATAATAAAGTTCTTATAGTGTTGTTTGAAGTAAAGAGATAAGGCTTATTGGTGGGCATGCTCAGCCAATAGAATGTTGTGCTTGTTTGGGGTAGATGGAAGCTTCTTTTGGCGTGCGAGTTGAAAGCACTTTAAAATATTGAAAATGTTTAATCCCTAATTGTTGGGGAAGGTGAAATTTCAAGTGTATAAATCAAAAAAAGAGTGGGTGGTCCCTTGGGAAGCGTTCCCACTCTGATGGTAAAAAAATTTGTAGGTGAGGTGGCGCGCATGTGGCAATGAGATGGCAGAAAGGTGGCAGCTAGTCGCGCACTCGTGACAGAGTAGAGAGATCAAAGAAAAGGCCTACGAGTGTGGGAGATGTTGACACATGGCGGTTTTGTCACGTAGTCGTGGAGTAGGCAGGTGGTGTTGTCGCGTAGTCACAGAGGTAGGCAAGTGGTTAGAAGATAACTAACAAGTGCGCAACTAGAAGTTAGTTGTGCAGTCATGATGATTATGAGATGTTAGCAGTTAATGTCATGAGTGTGTGACATAACCACTAGCAGTTAGTCGCGCACTCATAGAGGTTAAGTGGAGCTAGCCAGATCATGACACTTGGCTGATTTTGGTGAGTTCTGGGGGCAAAAGTGCATAAAAGAAGAATTAAAAAGACTATAGAAATGTGCAGAAATATCAAAGGCAAATAAGATCAAATTTGCATAGAAAAGTATAAATAATTCAAAATTTAAAGGAATGTGCAAGTTAAAACATAGTCTTATTCTATAGTCGTGTGGAATATATATTTTTTTTTTAATTTTGAAATATTCTTTCACGTGAGTTTTTCCAAGAGTAAGTGGAATCAAATTTGTTGAAGATGATGATTACAGAGAGGAGATAGTTGTAGAAGTAGGAGGAGATCAGAGTTCTTGGGACCAAGAAGATATTTGTTAAGAAAATAGGTGTCAGTTAGGTGGAAGCTAGTTTTCCCTTTCTCTATATCTTTCTTCTTCTCAATTGTATAGGGATGGTGAAATTAACATTTTTGGGAAGTATTCAGATTTTGGAGTCTTGTTTTTCTAAGTTCTTTGTCTTGTAAATATTCTGAATGAGATAGCAATTTAATGAAAAACAATGGAATCCCTATTCAATATTTTTTGATGTCTTTGTGTCTTGTCTTGAAATCTTGTGTGTTAATCTATAAGGCATTTTAATACACTGGTTATAAGGTAGCTGTGAATTTGTTTGTGATTTTCTTTCAAGGAGGGAGTAAATCTTAGAGAAAAATTCTGAAGGTTCAAGCTCTGCACATGAATTTGATGTCCAGGTGTTGGAGTGAAAAGAGTGATTTGTAAGGCATTTCATTCAAGTTTTGTATGCTTGCAGTTAGCAGGTTTTCTGTGGATGTATCTTTATTTGACTCTGCTTCCCAATAGATAAGGCATTGGTCTTTGTTGGTTATGCAGGTCTCATCATCAAATTCATAAAATTTAACAATATTTTCATTTTCATTTTAGGAGCTTTAAATGATTGTTGATATAGTTTGATGGGCAGAATCCATCACATGATTGATTGAAAGGATTGAATCCAATAGGTGCACCCACCTGAGCCTTTGAGCTCAAAGTGAGGAGGATTATTTGATCCTTGTTAATTAGTCTATTCCTTGATAGAATCAGGGAAAAAGTGCTAACAATATGTACTCTTAGGCTTCCTAAGGGGTCATAAGGGATCATCAGGGGTTCTAAGATGCATTAATGGGTCCTAGGACCCCTGAAGACACCTTACAACCCCTAAGATGTATGCTTTGGCTTCCTAAGGGATCATAAGGAGTCAAAAGGGGTCGTAGGATGCATTAATGTGTCTAAGGACCCCTTAAGACGCTTTAAAACCCCTTAAGAGCCCTAAGAAAACATCTTAGGGGTCCTAGTATAGGTTAATGTGTCTTAAGGGGTCATAAGACACATTAATGTGTTTTAGGACCCCATAAGACTCCTTACAACCCATAAGATGTATTATTAGGATACTTAAGGGGCTATAAGGGGTCGTAGGACATATTAATGGTTTGTAGGACATTTTAGGACACCTTAGTACCCATTAAGAACCCTAAGAATACATATTGGTGGTCCTAGTACACATTAAGGGGTCTTAAGGGGTCATAGGACACATTACTTTTTCTTAGGACCCCTTACGACCCTTAAGATGTATTATTAGGCTTCCTAAGGTGTTGAAAGGTTATAAGGGGTCATAGAACACATTAATGTGTGCTAGGACCCCTTAAGACACCTTTTGACCCCTTAGGTTTTCCTAGTACACATTAAGGTGTCTTAAGGGGTCATATGATATATTAGTGCATCTTAAGATACCATAAGACTCCTTATGACTCCTAAGATGTACTCTTAGGCTACCTAAGTGGTTTTAAGTGGTCATCTGGGGTCGTAGGATGCATTAATATGTCCTAGGACCCCTTAAGATACCTTATGACCCCTAAGATGTACTCTTAGGCTTCCTAAGGGGTTGTAATGGGTTGTAGGAGGCATCAATGTTTCATAGGACCCCTTAATACATCTTACGACCCCTTAGAAACTCTAAGAATACATCTTAGGGATCTTAGTACACATTAAGGTGTCTTAAGGGGTCATAGTACACATTAATGTGTCTTAGGACACCACAAGACCCCCTATGACCCTTAAGACATACTCTTAGGCTTCATAAGGGGTCTTAAGAGGTCTTAAAGGGTCATATGATGCATTAATGGGTCCTAGGACCCCTTGAGACACCTTATGATCCCCAATATGTACTCTTAGGCTTCCTAAGGAGTCGTAAGGGGTCATAACGGAACTTAGGACACATTAATGTGTCCTACGACCCCTTATGTCCCCTTAAAAAACCTTAGGAAGCTTAAGAATACATCTTACAGGTTGTAAGTAGTCCTAGGACTGATTATTGCATCCTACGACCCCTTATGACCCCTTACGACCCCTTAGGATGCATAAGAACACATCTTAGGGGTTGTAAGGTGTCTTAAGGTGTCCTAGGATGCATTAATGCATCATATTATCCCTTTTACCCCTTACAACCCCTTAGGAAGCCTAAGAGTACATCTTTGGGTTGGTAAGGTGTCTTAAGGGGTCCTAGAACCCATTAATGAGCTCTACGACCCCTATAATGCAATAATATTTTCTCTCTCTAGTAAATTTTTCATTTTCTCCATTTCGGATATGTTAGCGCTTTTTCTTGCACATCTATGAAAACTCAAATCTACAACTCTCTCTAACTTAACAATATATGAGAAAGGAAAAAGGATAATTTATGAGGATTCAATCCTCCTTCTACTTCGAGCTCCACAGACTCAGGCGGGTGTACCTATCTTGAGACTCACTGCTTCCCAGTGAATCTTATATTAGATTAAGGATTCCCATCCTTCTTCTCTTAGAGCTCAGAGGATCAAGCTGGCTAACCTAATGGATTCACTTTTTTAGTGAATCATGGGATGGATTCCTTCCCATCAAACTAAATTTGACAATCATTTAATGCCCTTAAAACAAAAAGGTAAATGTTGATTTGAATTATTTTGCTACAATTATTCTATAAGGCCAGTGCCTAATACATTGGGTATAGAGTCAAGTTGAACTGACATTCACAAAGATTCACAACTCAACACATCTAAAACCAGTAAAATGCCTTTCATACTACTTCTTTCCTCACAAATACATGATCATCATATCTGCATATCCTTGACGTTCTTAGAAATTATCCAACAAGACTCACTTCTTCCATGAAGGAAACTCAAGAATAATATCACAATCTACCTTGTAGATGATAGACCATAAATTCCTTACAAGTCTAGTTCATAAGAATTCAAAAACACACAGAGACATCAAGTGGTAGATGACAAACTAGAAATTCCTTACAAGTCTAGTTCATAAGAATTTCAAAAACACACAGAGACATCAAGTGATTGCAAAGAGATTTCAGTTGTATTTCATTAATAAAAAATTACTTGAATCTATACAAACGACAAAATACTTTAAAAATATCACACTATTCTTAACCAGAACTTGCATTAATGGAAACTTCAAAATCTAGAGAGTTTCTCCCAGAAGTCGGAACCCCTTACAAATCAGAACCCTTAGAACATGGATTCACTTTCACATAAGGAAAACAAAACTTCAATTAGCTTTCTCTGCTGATCAATAGATTAACTGACATAAATATTCAAAGTCAGCACTTCAACTACTTTCTGGACTTAAACATAGTAAAAATGCAAAAAATTTCTTTGGAAAGGGATGTGCAAAGTGGTCAGATGGATTGACCAAGGTCTGAATGTTGGAATTATGTTGTGAATGATGTACTAAGAGGGGAGGGGTGAATCAGTACCTCTAAAACTTTTCTTGGTTATCCGAGTAACCCTTAGTCATCAGTTTGTAAATTATCTTATCTAACTGTTCATCTTTCTTTATGTATATGCAATCATAATATATGTTCTTTAATATGTAACCATACATGAAACATTCATGAAAATAGACAACACATAACATAAGATATGATATCGCAGAAAACTCCTGTTAGGAAGTAAAAACTATGATGGGGATTGTTAACCACAAGACTTCACTATCTGCAGATAAGAAGGGGCCAGTTAAGGCTTACAATTGGTCTCTTATGATGACCTACCTTGTTAGCAGTATTACAATGGAGACATGTTAAGATCTACTTTGTTTGAAGAGTTAGCAACAATGTTAAGTGTGCACTCTGTTGAGAGATTTGTAAAGAACGATTAAGTCCACCTTCTACAAAAGGATTTTAGATGTGATGCACTTGTTAGAATACAACTACATAAGTCTTTGATCTGATGATGTATGCAATCTCTAATTGCTGATAATAGATCCAATAAATCTTCCTATGTATGAGTAATCATCTTTTCATGATTGAATAATACCTTTGTCAGCACGTCAATAGCCTATGTGCATTCTTGATAACTGGTGTGATCTATTTCTGAAATTTGCATGAATTCTTCCTTCTGCTCCTTAGATGCTCTTTGCAGCTATCAACAACAATGAATTCATAATTCACAATTGATTGAACATCTATTTATACTAGATTTTATCTCTATTCTTGATTCACGCTTCGAAAGTTAACTCTAGATCCAAGGTTTACAACTTGACCTTGATCTTTAGTTAGATATGTTTTAGATTTGTTAGGATGCTTTAAAACATTTACATTATGCTTGCTTGATGCTCAAGTAATGATTTAAGACAAATTAAAACTCTAAAAATAGAATTACAATGCTTCATCTGACATGTAAAACTCAGATCCACTATTTGTGGGTTCTCTAACTGACTGTCAATTCTGATGGTCGGTCTACTCTGTCAGTCTATTGGTTTTCTTTGTCATCGGTGTTCCTTTCTTGAACTGTTTGTCGGGTATGTCTTTTCTTCGCCATCAGTTTTGTTCTCAAAACTATATCATCGGTGATGATCTTTGTGTTATGTCATTGACCCGTCGGTGATGTCATGTTTACTTTGTCGGTGCAACACTTATTAGTGTTCATCAGTCAATTCCATACTTAGCATTTTCTCATGACCTTTTTGTTTTTTTAGGTATGTTTGATGTCTTCCGGTTATGCTTGTAGTCTACCGGTTATGCTTGTGTCGATGATCTCTATCAATTTTTTTCACTAAGTGTACTAATGGAAAAAATTAATGTCATCAATCTCCCCCTTTGACATTAGTATCAAAAGCATGATATGTGCAACATACTGAATGTATTAGTATGTACACCTATGTATACTTCTTCCTTAGTCATGAAATGACTCCCCCTATGTATATTCTGGTAATTGTAAGTATATATACATTTCCTTATGTACTTTTCTTTCCCTTTTTTTTGATATATTGTACATAACTATCTTTACATATCTGTTCCTTATGTACATACAATATACATTT
Source organism: Thuja plicata (assembly GCA_018584345.1). NCBI lineage: Eukaryota > Viridiplantae > Streptophyta > Pinopsida > Cupressales > Cupressaceae > Thuja > Thuja plicata. The sequence goes on from MU226988.1 coordinate 638,675, forward strand.
CCTTTCTATTCCTCCTTTTTTGATAATAAAGGCAAAGGTACTTACATCTTGTCAAAAAGGTGGGAATGTGAGGATTTGATCTCCTCCATTTTTTCCCATTTATCCTTCAGCATTTCTAGAGCCATGTGCTCAAGTGATATCCTTACGTGTATATCATAGATGTTGTCTACCATAGACATCTCTGGGGTTGCAATTAGGTTTCTTGCTTCAGAAATATGCTATTGTAGAATAGTAATATTAGGCAAGATATGTGCTTTTATTTTGGTAATCTCACCTCTTAATTATGTTTCAACATCCCATATTTCTTGCCTTATCCTATTAGCCTCAATGACCTTGTCATGATGCACCTTGATACTATCTGCATTTGAGGTTAGGCTTTGTGCACTCATTATTACATTAGAATCTAGTTCTGTTAACTTGTCACTATTTTCTTTTGTAATCTTTTCAAGTGTGCACATCTTTTGAACTAAGGTAATTGCCTCAACAATCATTAGCTCTAATTGATTAGTTAGTTCAGAGAGATTTACCTTGTTCACTGCCACTTCTTGGCTGATTTTATCAATTAACTTGTATTGATGCTTTTTCTCTGCTTGTTCTTCCATTTCTTGCTCTGCATCTACATTTGGGTTTGTGATTGCGTCGGTAAGAACAACTATTTTCTCCTTAGCTGTAGCATTTTGTTCAAGTTTTACCTCAAGAACAAGTTGTTGGAGAATGTCTCTTGCCTTGTCAAGTGCCATTGTTTCCCTGTGTTCCTGTATCATTTTCTTCTGAATGGCTTTCATTTGGCATAGCACTCCAAAATCTTGAAGTTTATCTGTATCCAAAGTAGTAATATCCCAGTTTGGGACTTCAATTACTTCATCCATTGTGATAGCCAAAATATCTTTCTTCAGTGCTTTCCTCTTCTTCTTCTTTGGCTGGGTGGTAGATTGATGTACTACCATTTGTAAACATTGAGATTGGGTTGACTTCATAGGTGAGGGTCGAGAAGATGAAGCATCCTATTGTTTCTACTCTGAGTCCACTGGCTGGTTTTGTGAAGGTATCTCCTCATTGGCCTTTGTTTTGAGCTTTCATCCTACTTGACTTCTTCACTCTTATCTTTTTCTTCACCCTTTCTCAATGTATCCTCAACTTTTTTATCCGCTTCTTTGTTCTGTTCATTAGACACTTCTTGATAAGTGTCGATTGCATCTTTCATCTCTGTATATGTATCCTTTTGAGTATTGGATGCATCTTTGTTTTCATCATTACCCATGTCCTTGGGTATATCATCAGCTTTCTTAGATGATTTGTCCTGACTTGATTGAATATCAATAGCATCAATTAATATATTCATGTTTGTCGGTGTATTGGCTATTGCAGTGTCAATAGTTGAATCATGTCCGTCGGTATTGCCTTGTGCAATATTTATATCTTCATCTTTTTGTACTTCTACTATAGGGTCTTTTCCTATAGTGTCATTGACAATGTTGTCTAACCATGAATCATCATTTATATCATCAAGTAAGTTACCTTCTATTGTCAAGTCATCCTTGGTAACTTCTTCATCTTTACTCAAGTCAATGTGAATTAGACATGGTGGATTTTGACTCTCTTCACTTTGAGTGTGGTCAATAGTAGTGTCTATCCATTCTTCATCTACAATATCAGTATCTTTGGGGCCTTTTGGATCACTCTCTTCTTTATCCATTTCAATAGATGAGTCATCTTGTATATCTTTGATGGTGATTGGTTCTTTCTCCAGACTAGCTTCCTTAGTGGGATTTTTGAGTATTTTGCACCACTTCTTAATGCTATTCTGATCAAGATCAATTAGCTTTCCCTTGAGAAATTCATATGCTCTCATTTTTGGTGAGAAATCTTTTTCATACTTCATCATCTCAACAATTTGTTCCTTTGTTGAATTAGGATGTATAAGAGTAATAAGTACTCTTTCTCTTATCTCCTTTTCTTGATGTAGTGCAAATGTCCATCTAGCTGATAATCTCTTTAATAGTTCTTTGGGAACATCATATTCTGAGAATTCTAGTGGAACATAGTGATGTTTGTACATTTTAACAATTATTGCTTTTCCAATCTCATTTTGATCCTCTGTACTGAATTTTAACCATTTCCTTATGTTAGGATCAGAAATAGATTGGGATTCTGAGATGCTCTTGCATATTTTCTCAATTGTTGTTGGAACCAAAGGTTCCTTTTCGTTCTGTATATCTACATTAGCTTCATCCATAGCTGAGTCTTCTAGATCCTCATTTGTCTGAACAAATTTCTTCCTTTTGGTAGGTTTCTTAATTGGTTGTTTTCCCTTTGATGTGTCAGGTTGCCTCTTATACACCTTTCCTTTTACCATGGGAGAAGGAGTTGCATCTTTTGTTGTCTGACTCCTCATTCTTGACTTCTTAGGTGGAGGAGGAGGTGGTGAATCAGACTATTCTTCCTTTGATTCATTTTCCTCTATTGTATCACCGATGGGTAACTGGTCCTAGGTGATTTCCTCCTTATCCTTTTGTTCCTCTTCTCCTTTAGAAGATATATTCAATTTCTCTTACAATTTATTTACCATTCTGCTTGACTGTTTTACAGCTTTCTTGACAACAAGATTTGTTTTAATATTTTGTTTGGCCTCTTCATAGGTGCCAAATCTTTGTTTTTTGTTGTCAATTGGTTCATTCAGTAGTGTCTTAATGCACTCATTGGCTTGTCCTATTTTGATTTCATATTCTAACTATGAAAGCCATGACTTCCTAGGTACTACTGCTTGGATGTACATGAAATCAATATCTACCATGAAACATATATTCTCTCTATGTTCCTCTATCAGATTTTTAGGAATCCATGTTCTATTTTGCAACATTTCCTTAATGGTTTTGAAATAATCATGCATTACATTATCAAAATCTGTTCCTAGTGATTCTATGATTTCACCTATCTAAATGGTTATAGGTCTGCTTGTGTCCCATACAACTTTTTCTATTGAAGGAAATTATTCTTCAAAGTAAATGAATATGCACATTATGAGGGAACCAAACTTACAAGTGTTTGTCCTTGAAGATCTTATAGTGCGCATGTTCTCCTCTAGTTGATGTAACATGATCTCTCCAAGATCCATCTTCTTTCCTTGTTTGATGATCTTGTATTTTGTGCTCATAGCAGTGCTTGATATGCTATTCATTCTGATTTCCTAGAATATTTTATATCCTATCACACATGCACCAAACTTCAGCTCTACGTCGGTGATAGTGTTGACCTTGAGTGCTCTTTTGTCTGATTTAGCACTAGTCAGTTTTTCCACTTCCGCCAGGGATGGGTGCTTGTGAGCTTGTGGTTTATTGGTCATAGGATAACCAGTCTCTACATAAATAACATCCTTAGATATTGACTTTGGCTTATAACGCCATAGAGTCTTGTTGTGCATTCTGTTGAGAACAATTTTTATCCATTCTGTTTTAAAAACTTTGGGAAAATGCAGTGCCTTTGTGAGTCCTTTTACTTCCAGATTCTTGTGCTCATCTTTGAGGTTTCCATCTTCATCACATAGTGCCCTATAGGCATTATCTAGGTCTAGAACTCCTATCTCTGAGATCTTGTAGTGTATATAGGACCTTACGTCCTCTACCAGCAAAACCCTAGGTGGGATTCTGGAGAATGCTCTAGAATCGTCAGGTTGTGATGCTATTTCTGGGTGCAGCTTGTATTTGGGTTCAACACAAGAGCCTCTACTAACAAGCTTGAACATTTTCTTCTTGTCTTCCTTAATCTTTTCAACTCTAGAAGTTGATGCCATCGTGTTCCAGAAATTTAGGGCTTTTCGCAAATAAAATAGTGCGGTTGGTGAATGTTGTTACTTATTGAATCTCTGTGATTGACTGTGAATGTGAATGCTTTGTGTCAAATTGATTTCTGCTGGGTTGCTCTCCAAATTGCTTTGAAATCACCCAATAACCGATGGTTTCTTTTCAGCAGTTTAGCAAATAATAATATATTGTATTTTTATTCATGCTAATATTACAATATGAACTATGTGTGATGGAACTGATGCATAATATAACTTATCATAATGCAGTTTGATACTTACTTGTGCATTTTAGTTGGAAATAGTGATGTCACTAGATCCATTCGATGGGGTGTCACCATTTACATTTCTTGTTCCAGTACCTTTAGTGTTTGTGGCTTTTACCCACATCTTGTTTCTCATTCTCTCGATTTCATCAATGGTATTTCCAATGGGATGAGTAATTGTATCTATTAGTCAGTCTTTGCAATCTTTTATCACATGTCAAACCTTATGACAGTGTAAACATGCCATACCTAGATTGGCCCAACCTCTTGACCTTATGGTCCACTTTCTCATACAGTTGACAGCAATATGACCATACCTTCCACATGCTGTGTAGTTTACATGTGTTATAGTCCCAAACATATGAGTTACCTACTCTTGTTGGTTTGTAGCTATTATCAGTTTCTTTTGGTGTCCAGGCCTTGTTGTTCTTTTTCCATCACTCCTCATGTGTATGCCCATTCATCTTGCAGGTAGGAAAGTACTTGTCCATGTAGGTTTTCCTTTTCGGGTTTGTCACTTTGAATCTACACTCATGTGCCTTGTGTCTCTTCTTTTGACATTTATAACAATTACCAATGAAAGTAGATTGTTCTTGAGGAGTACCTTTCATTTTTCTTCTGCAGATGTTTGAGGTGTGGCTGGGTTTTCCACAGTGGTTGCATGACAGCTTCTTGGATCTTGGGGTTGTGAAATCATTCCTTTGATATGGTTGATTAGAAGATTCACCACTCTCATTGTACCCTAATCCTGTGTAGTTATTGACTCTTCTCTGTACATCAAGAAAATCATCCATCCTTTTGTTTCTATCTTCAACTATCTTGATCAATTCATTGTGTTGATTATGGACATTGATTTCATGCTTCAATTTTTCATTCTCTTCTCTTAGCTCACCAATGATCTGTATTCTTTCAGTGAGTTCAATATTTAATCTATTTGCCTCTTGACTCATAAGAATAATATGATTTGTAATCTCATGGTGATGCTCAGTAAGTCTTTGAATTTCTTATTCTTTCTCTTGCAGCTTTTCTTTTATTTTCCTCCTATCATCAATGGCTAGTGTTCTTTCATTTTCATCTTTTCTCGCATCATTCATGACATCAATCATTTTCACCATTTGAGTCTCTTGACCGATTTGCAGCATTCTTAATTGCTTGGTCAAATGTTGATTGACTTCTTGTAGAATTGTGATCTCTTCCACTGATGTGTCTGAAGCTTTTCTTGATGTTGATTCTGCTGTATCAAATTAATCTTGCATTTATGATTCTTTGTAGTCCTTCTCATTTAGCCTAGTTGCCATAATCTTTCTTTCATCGAGAATTTTTCTCAAGTTGATTGTCGCCTCTTTATACTACTCATAGTTTATCTGCATCTGTAATTTGTCATTCTCAATAGTCTTATCTAGCCTATACTTTTCCATTGCTTTGATCTTTTCTCTTAAGTCTTTAATATTTTCAAGAAAAAGACTTAGCACTGATACCAATTGTTGGAATTATATTGTGAATGATGTACTGAGAGGGGAGGGGTGAATCAGTACCTCTCAAACTTTTCTTGGTTAGCCCATTAACCCTTAGTCATCAGTTTGTAAATTATCTTATCTAACTGTTCATCTTTCTTTATGTATATGCAATCATAATATATGTTCTTTAATATGTAACCATACAAGAAATATTCATGAAAATAGATAACACATAACACAAGATATGATATCGCAGAAAACTCATGTTAGGAAGTAAAAAATGCGGTGGGGATTGTTACCCACAAGACTTCACTATCTACAGATAAGAAGGGGCCAGTTAAGGCTTACAATTGGTCACTTCTGATGACCTACCCTGTTAGGGGTATTAAAGTGGAGACCTGTTAAGATCTACTTTGTTTGAAGCTTTAGCAACACTGTTAAGTGTGCACTCTGTTAAGGGATTTGTAAAGAATGATTAAGTCCACCTTCTACAAAAGGATTTTAGATGTGATGCACTTGTTAGAATGCAACTACATAAGTATTTGATCTGATGATGTATGAAATCTCTAATTGCTGATAACAGATCCAATAAAGCTTCATATGTATGAGTAATCATATTTTCATGATTGAATAATACCTTTGTTTGCACGTTGGTAGTCTCTGTGCATTCTTGATAACTGGTGTGATTTGTTTTTGAACTTTGCATGAATTCTTCCTTCTGCTCCTTAGATTCTCTTTGTGGCTATCAACAACAATGAATTCATAATTCACAATTGATTGAACATCTATTTATACTAGATTTTAGCTCTATTCTTGATTTACGCTTCGCAAGTTAACTCTAGATCCAAGGTTTACAACTTGACCTTGATCTTTAGTTAGATATGT
>MU226988.1:645131-683147 GCA_018584345.1 Thuja plicata
TTTAGTTAGATATGTTTTAGATCTGTTAGGATGCTTTAAAACATTTACATTATGCTTGCTTGACCCTCAAGTAATGATTTAAAACAAATTAAAACTCTAAAAATAGAATTGCAATGCTTTATCTGACATGTAAAACTCAGATCCACTATTTGCGGGTTCTCTAACTGACTATCGGTTCTGATGGTCGGTCTAATCTATCAGTCTGTCAATTTTCTTTATCCTCAGTGTTCTTTTCTTGAACTGTTCGTCGAGTATGTCTTTTCTTCTCCATCGGTTTTGTTCTCAAAACTGTATCGTCAGTGATGATCTTTGTATTATGTCATTGACCTGTCGGTGATGTCTTGTTTACGTCGTCGGTGCAAAACTTGTCAGTGTTCATCAGTCAATTCCATACTTAGAATTTTATTGTTACCTTTTTTCTGTCGAGTATTCTCATTGTCTGCTGGTTATGCTTGTAGTCTGTCGGTAATGCTTGTGTTGATGATCTTTGTCAATGTTTTTCACTAAGTGTACTAATGGTAAAACTTAATTTCATCACTAAAACTCTTCATAGAGGTACATTTCCATGTTTTCAATATGGGGGAACATTCAATTTCTCAAGATATTCAACTAGGTACAACTTGTAGGACCTCAAAGTAGGGGTATTCTGTAACTCTGCAAGTTAAACTTTGAGAAACAACATAAATTGCAAATGGAAAGGCTATGGGAAACTTATCACTTAAACTCACAGGAGACTTTAGATGGGTATGTTGACTCATTTTCATGCCTACAACACCTTGGAACACTCTTGACATCATGCCTATCCATCCATCTAGAGATATAAACCCTCAAAATGGATCACTTGATAAAACTGGAAATGTGTACAAGTGCATAAATGGGTAATGACCTCCAAACGACTATCTCCAAAACATATCTAATATGACCTTTGAGAGTTGAAACCCACTATACTTGCGTAATGATAGGTGCTAAACACACTCTTCTAAGTGGTTTCCCATAAAAATCATCAGGTCTCTTTTTACATGCATTCAAAGTAGGGTCATTTCAAAAAATTTAGGGGCAGTGACTTGTGCCTTAGAGAAATTTTAACTTAGCTACTCTAAAATTTATCCAAAATTTTTAGAGTTCCAATAGGATACCTGATACCCGAACCAATGGTGCCAATGCCAAATTCCTTGTGGCAGGTTAAAGACATGGAAATTTTCATACCTAATTAGGATTGGGTATACGATAGGTATCGATTAAATGATACATATCGGATACCAAATATGTTCAATACACAAAAGGGTCAATGAGCCATACTGTTATTCTCTTTCTCTACATCCATTTTGTACTTGACATTCGTGGGTTATGAGATAGTTTCAAATAAAATAAACCTTTTTGTACTTTTTTTTTTCAAAAATTGTTGATTAGCAATCATTTTCATCAACTTTTTGTTGTCACAATCGGGAGCAACAGTCGTATAGAACATAAATGAAAGAAAAAGCTTACAATTGAAGAAATTGAAGCATATAGAGAAAGAGATAGGGAAAATTATCGAAAGAGGAGACAAGGTATCTTGAATATTTTTTAAGGTCACATTGAATTTGAAAGTAACGAGAATAATTTTTACAATGAGAATGACATGTTTGAAAATGAAAATGTAGACTTGGAGAATGAAAATGTAGACATTGGGAAAGAGAATGTAGGGATTCAAATTGAAAATTTAGGGATGGAGAATGAAAATGTATAGATGGGAACTCTATATAGTGGTGGGGATTGAAAATGTTGCACAAGTACCAAATGAACATTACACATCTCCAAATTATATGATAAATGAAGTCCCTTATAAGGAAGAAAGACAAACTTCAAATCCAAGAAGTTCAAAAATACCAAAATGGTTACTTGAAATTGATGAGAACACTATGAGAAATTTCGAATGCAATAGATCATAAAGAACCATTCGGTTGTGGGATTCAATAATTTTTGATGATTTTTTTAGCAAGAAGACATTGACTGAGCAATGCCAACATTTTTTGAAAATGTTAAAGATGCAAAATATGAGACCTATACTAGCAAAATTGAAGATTCATTTAAACAACATAATGGAGAGAAGTTCAATTATTGTGAGAAATATTTTTAGTGCTCTCAATTATATTGGGAATACTAGCAAGGAAATATATAAGAGAGTTTATTAGAGGGTTATTACAACCTCCTTAGTAAGTCATCATTTGAGAAAGGCTCGCTTTATGAGACAAACTTGTATTTACTTGAACATAAATCATAAAAATTTGGATAGAGAACTTGCAAGAAGAGAAATACTTGATGATCCTCTTCAAAATGATACAATATGGGCTTATGGTGGGAGGATTCCAAGTTTTGATTAGAAGCTAACCTATAGTGTGAAGGATGAAATTCAACTATTTTGGCACTCTAATTCAAGAGTGTCACCAAATGTGAAGGATGTCTTGAAGCTAAGAATTGGTGATCGAGACTGCACACCGAATTCTAAACATTAATTGGAAGAAGTCAAAAAATGTTGTTCAAAAAATTTTGTGAGGCACATCCAACATTGAAAATCTCACAAGGGGATTTTGAATCCTTTAAGTCATTTTATTGTGTACCACTTAAGAAATAAAATACTTGTTGAAAATATCATGTGGAGTTTTCAATGCAGCATGAACTATTACACCACATTCATTCTACTTTGCAAACTAATGAAATGTTGGAGGATTGTGGTAGAAGTCATCTTCCAAAATCATAAAGAGACTTGCTAGATCATTTTTATGTCCTAGAGATGATGGTTGTTTCTTTTATAGAAATGATTTTTTAAATGATAAGTGCTCACAATGAGGTGTCTTGTTGAAGTTTGTTTCATGTTTTCATGAAGGCAACAGACATTATTTTGGAAAGACATTTGTTCAAAAAAATATATATGAGACACTCAAATATGTGTTGAAGAGTGTAGGTGAAGGCTGTAGATGTGAGTTGGTTAAAAAATAATGTAGAGTTGCTGATTTTACTTCAGATTGCAAGAAAAATATTTTTTACAAGTATGCAAGGCATAGTCACAGGTCTTAGTGGTTGGATCAACAATTCAGGATATGCAAGGACTCTTTCCCGATTAGCACTATTATATCAGTGGTTTAATTTGTAGTGAAATACACATTGCAGCCAAAAAATGAGTTGCAAGGTCAATATTACAATTTCATTTAGATTGATATTTTTGTCTACATAACATATAGACATTCCCCTGATAGTACACAACATGACCAAAAGATAATCAAAGAGTGCCATTTTTATATGAGCGATGATAGATACCACTCTTTTGAGTATGCTCAAAATTGTTTTGAGATTTTTTTTGAGCTCTTGCAAGAAAATGATATTACTATGGATAAACATCTGACTTGGTCGGATAACTACACTGGTCAATTTAGGAATGATCATATATTTTATTGGTTGAGTAGAATGCATATAGAGAGGGGTGTACCTCATGTTTGGATTTTTTTGAGGTTGGGCATGGGAAAGAGGAGCATGATGGAGCAGGTGCGTGTGTGAAGGGATCTCTAGTTAAGGAGGAATTTAGGATTTTAGGTGTAGAACTTCATGATGCTCATTCTATTGTTGATTGGTGTAGTTCAAAATTGTCATAGGGTGGTACTGTTAATCTCTAAGTTTTGTTGATGATTAGTGACCAACACTTAGTCATTCACTTAGGCAGTTTTAGTTGGCTATCACTGTGGCCGAGCTAAAACTATGCAAGGCCAAGACACATTGCCAAGCAGTTTTTAGTTTGCCTAGTTACATTGTCGAGCCAAGTTACATTGCTGAGCCGAGTAGGACATAGAGATGTTAAGTGCCGAGAATAACAGTTTTTGTATACATGTCAGGGTTGGTACAAACTTCAAGGATAAGTGATTCGGCCAGCTTTTATAAGCAATTTTGGGCTGACTTATGTATGCATTTAATATTCTTCTACGGATTTAGTTATGCATTTAATTGTTTTACCCTATGCATGATCTATTGTAAACATTAATTGTTATACCATCAAGGTATGTGTATTGGATCTTGATCGTTGATCTAGATCTCGCTACCAGATTTGAACAGGTATATTAGATTGCTCCTAAACCCTATTTTATGTGTAAGGAGACAGCAGAGGAGTTGTCTAGTGACTGCATTTTAAGTGAAATGCACAGAGGGTTATTTTTGTTCAGAAGCAGAGATCAAGCATAGTAATAACATAGTGAATAGCAGAGTAAAGCTATTTCAGATTATGAGATCATAGAACATACTAAAAAGAGGATATCAATCATCAGCATCAAAAGGCATATTGAAGGATCAATACTTGAGACATTCTAATCATTGTATCAGGTGAAAATCTCTTAACAAAGTGGTTCTAGCAGACCTTTCTTAATCTCCTAACAGAGTGCTTACTTTATTGTAAGTTTCAAATCCTTTCACAGGGTAGATTGTAATAATCTTAAGCTCTTAACCAGGTAGACCTTTAACAGGGTAGATTACATTTTGTAATCAACATTTGTAACCTTAATAGGTACACTTTATTACTGTAGTAGTGGAGAATTTTGTGGGTGTCATCCCCACCCCAGTTTTACCTATTTGGGTTTCTGGGTTACCATGTTATTGTGTTATGTGTTATTTATTTCACTGTGTGGATGCTATCTAAGATTATTTTAGATTCATATATGTATGAATGTAGATCATTTTGTTTTAAGTGTTTAATTTTAAAGATCTCATTCACCCCCCCTCTCAGTATCTTGCTTTCCCATTATTGTATTTCAAATAATTGGTATCAGAGCACAGTTCTCTAAAAAGTTCATAATCAGCTTGAGAATATAGATCTTGAGATGGAGATCTACAAGATGGGTAAATTCATTGAGAATCAAAAGATTAATATTCAACTAGCACTACAAAAGATTGAGACGGAAAGACAAGAGTTAAAGAAGTCCTTGTCTGCAAGAAAAGATTTGGCCAGACTAATGAATGAAACTCATTATCAGGAAGATGACACCACAAATCTATTTCAGAATGGAGATTCTACTGAGAGCGATGTAGAAATAGCAAATCTACTGGAAAAGAACAGTGCACTATGTGAAGAATTCAAAAACTTGAAAAAGGAACAAGAAGCCCAATAAATAAGAATGTGTGAAGTTGTTGAACAGAAAAAGAAAGATGAAGATGACAAGGCTATGATAGAAGAAGACAAAAGAATGATGACTGCCAGACTTGATGAAAGAACACATGATGTGAAAACAATGACAGTCAATCAAGTAGACATGGAAAATCAACTACTACCTATGAATTAGGAGATCAGTAGGAAAGACTTGGAGATTGTAAATCTTAGATCTGAGAACAGTCAATTGAAAGATGAATTGAGATCTGAGAAAGAGCTTAATAATAGAGTGAATGATCCCAATGAAACTATGAGCTACTTTGAACAACTGGTGGAAGCATCAAGAAGACCTAAAGATTCTTCTGGATTAGGTCACACTCAACAATGTATAACCATTGATGAAGGAGAATCATCTAAGTCAGGTGAAAGAAAGAATGCAAAGCCAAGAAACAAGAAACCTGTTTGTCACCACTGTGGGAAACCAGGTCATACAAAAAACATTTTCCAAAGCAAGAATGGTAAGTCCAATCTGAAAACTAACTTTAATGGTTATTGTTTTAACTGTAATAAGTTTGGACATCAAGTGCGTGAATGTAAGACAAAGGCAAGAAAAACACCTAGACTCAATGGTAATTTCTATAACTGTCACAAATTTGGTCATAGAGCACAAGATTGCAGATCCAAAGCTAAATAGTAGTGGACATCAAAGGTACAAGAGAAATCACCAAGAAAAGGCAATACTTACAATTGGGATTAAGATACATGGCGTAGTTGTCATTACTGCGGTGAGTATGGACATGTTCAAAAAAATTGCATAAGGACGCATTTCAGAGGAGAGTCTAAAAGTTGGATCAATGGAAGCCTAGTTTGTCACAGTTGTCTAAAAATTGGACATACAAGGAAATATTGTAAGACCAGAGTACCTTCTCCTACTGTTGAGAAAATTAGAGCATAGATGAACAAGACATGGGTTAAGAAGTCTGAAACATGCTGCAGTGAAGCAAGTGAAGCCGAGGTCACCCAATCCAATGGATCAGGTGATCACATCATCTCCAGCTGAGAAAAAGAGGTATGTAAGGAACTGCATCTAAAATTATTATCTTACATCAGTTCCTAACATGAAAAGTACAAAAGTCCATATTTGCATATGTTAAGATGCATCAGGACATATTTTGAAGACAAATGTCGAGATGAGAAAATTTCACTATAGGTGCCAAGCACTAATCATGGACACTAAGGCCAAGTTCTTTAGTTAGTGTCAAGTTTTGTTGGCTGAGTTTAGTAAGCTGAGTGGGATGCATGTTGTGTTAAAGCTGAGGAAAGTTGTCTTGCACTAACTCAACATGGAGAACATTCAATGCTTACCTACCTTCACCTTTTGAAGTTTATAAAGGATGAACAGTTGACATCTCAATTTTACCTTGCAATTTTTACTATTTAACGGAGTGATTGAAGTGATTTGCAGAATTGATCTTAACTAAGTTAGCATCAAAGATTTCATCAGCGTGCCATCAGAAATCCTAAGGTGAACAGTGCAAAGCATTAATTGCCAAGGTACTCTATTTTTCATCTCTCGAACCCTAAATTTCAAGATCATGGCTGCAAGTTCTTCCACACTAGCTAAGAGTGTGGAGGCAGAACCAGAGCAAATTCACTTAGTATGGAGTGATGAATGTGAACCACTCAACTTTCAAGCCGTTCCTGAAAGTGTGATTCAAAGTGATTTAACAGGAGCCATCTCATCTATTCCACCCAAGGTACTTATGATCCATGATGTTTGATTGTGTTATATGGTAAATATTGGTGAAGTAGGTGATAGTGAATTAAGGAAATCATACAAAAAATTGTGTGTCAATGGAGTTCTGAAGGCAGAATTCAAACATTTAGCGGACAAAGGGTTAACTCGTTCCCTAGATTTTCCACAAGGATTCAAAGATGAATGGATTAAGGTTATCCTTAGCCGAGTTCATGACATGTGTATGTGGTTGGATAATGTACCAGTCAAGATCACCAAAAGCATGATTCATTGAGTGACTGGATATCCTATAGTAAATGGGAAACGGACCATGAGGGATAACAGAAAAGAAGGAATTACACTTAACACTAGAGCCATATGGAACAATAGAGGTATGACTATCTCTACAATTATAGACCTAGAACTTGACTTTGGAGTAAGAGTAATAGCGCATAAGTTCTATCAGTCTAGCATATTAGATAGTGTTCCATGTACAGCCGTTGATCAAGCATGGAAAATTGTTAAGAAGAATCATACATATGATCTTTCCGAGCTACAATAGACACAATTAGCCATGAACCTTGCATCAATTGGAAAGGCTAAGAGCTCATCATGTAAGTTTGGTTCTTTACTAGTCTGTATATTATTCTACATTCAGGATACATTTCCTACATTGGGAAATATTGTTTGGAAAAAGGATAGACCCATTATAGTTTAGATTATTGAATGTATGGAGAAACTAGCAAGTAATTTCAATAGCATAATGGGGAGCTATTTTGTAGAATTCAAGAAGAGAATGAGATTAAGGACTAGGATTCCTAAGTCACTAGTGGAGAAGCACTATGAAGAAATATATTTTCTAGTTGATACAGATAACACTTATATCAAGGCAGTGACTCCTAGGATAACATGCTTAGAACCATTTCCATATGAAATCAATATTGACAAAGCATCAGCTGCCATCATTGCACTCCTAGCCAAGGCAATTGATACTACAATAGAGAGATTTAGAAATTTTGATGAAGCAAAGGATACAATTTCTAGAAGTTTGAATGAGGGAACTATGGAGAGGAAAAGAAGATTGTTAAAAACCTGAAGAAAATGGTTGTCTTAGGTAGTGATGAAGAACCTAAGGATGCACCTTTAGGCCTGACCACTAGACAAGGTGAGGATATATCTATAGAGGAGGAAGTAAGTGCATCAGAAGAAGTCACTAAGAAAGCTAAGGGTAAGAGACCTTCAATTGTCATAGTAACCAAGCCCATCAATGCCAAACCTAAGGTTACACCTCCTATAGCTAATCATCTGAGGACTAGAGAATCTACTGTTACTTCCCCAGTAGAAGTACAAACAAAAGTATATGGTAAGAGGAAAGCTGCAGAAAGTAGTTCTGGAAAGGAAGCAAAGGTTGCTCCTAAGGCTGAGCTGAGTAAGCCAGCAAAGAGACCAAGAAGGAGACTAAATTTGGGGACATATAGTGATGAGGAGAAGACAAAAACTGATGAACCGAGCAACATACCTACAACACAATTCAAGAAACCATCTAGTATTGATGAGGTATGTGACACTTTGAGGAATTCAGTAGGGTTAGCAACTTTTAAGTTCATTAAGTATGAAAAATTGAATAAAGTGGATAGGCACAAAGTACAGGAAGCACTCCTGGATATGATGAGTACTTTCAGATTAACTCCTACAAAGATAGGAAATCATGTTCCCAATGAACTTTATGACTTTCTGTTAAGAAAATGGGAATTTGTACTGTCCACAGAGAGACAGATCAGGGAAGGAACTCTAGCCTAGATAATACCTGAGTTAACCTCAAAAAAAAGAGCCAAATTCATTGAGGATTATAAGAATAGGTTTTTTCCTAAACTTAGAGGCTATGCTATTCTGAAAAATGATATTGAGGGCCTAGTACAATAGAGCATAAGGATCTGGAAGGAAATCTTTGGACTGGCCGTTCCAAAAGACAAGAAATTTGGTGAGGGGACATCTGAGAAAATGACAAAAGAAGTTGAAGTAAAGACTACCCCTGAGCCAAAGATAACACAAGATCACATTTCCATAGAACAAGATAAGACCAGGATTGCACTAGACTCAACTAATTTTGTTGATCTGGCTACAGACAGTCCTATGGATTCTATAGTAGATTATCCAAGCAATTTGAATTCCAAGGAACAAGAGATGCTGAGTGGTAAAGAAACTGATTCACCTATTAAGGAAACTGATACTAAAGAAGAGAAGACCACAACATCTGATGAAATAATTGAAGTTTGCAATGATCAGAAAAGTGAAGAGAAACAACAAACACATCAACAAGAGGTAACTTCCTAGAATCTGCCTATTTTAGAAGTTGTAAAAATAGTTTTAGATAGTGGAGTAGGGATGAAGGATACTAATGATAAGCCTAAAGAAGAAGAGGCAGTGTAAGTGTTGGTTGATCTACCACACTCTGCATCATCCACTCCCACAAGTCCTAAAAGTGGGAGTATGTTGAACCCACAGACAATATTGATAGATTTAAAAAAGGAAATGGATATTGACACTATCAAAGGGAAAGGTATTATGTTGTCGAGCATAAGTTCTCCAGAATTGAAGAAAAAGAAAATCTTGAAGAAGAAGTCTTAGACTCTAGATGTAACATGAGATGAAGTCATTGTGATTCCACAATGGGATCCCAATGAATTATCTTTTGAACAAATAGGGACTCTTCAAGAATTACTCAAGAGGAAGAAGAGACATGAAGAGATGAAGATAGAACAAAAGCAAAAGTAGGTGTTGCATGACATCAAAGACATATTTGCAAAGGCTTTTGACTTAGAGGATGAAATACCTCAAGCTCCAATCATTGATCAGCTAGTCAACATTGTACAAAAGGTAATTGATGAGGACATTGACAGAAACAAAAAGATTCTACAATGGTCCAGGAGAAGATTTGACAACAAAGTTCTAGAGAAGATCTCAGAAGAGATTGCCACAAAATAGGTTGAACTTTCTATTCTTGTAGAAACTTTAGAGAAATTTATAGCCAATGTTTATTCTTTATACAAGAAATTATGTGATGTTGAATTTTTCACAAAGGATAATCTACAGCTTGTTGAGAAGCTACACTTAGATTTAAGATCAACTGGCACTACTTTGGGTAAAGATACTACTTCTAGTTCTTTACATCTTACTAAGTTGATAAATGCACAATAGAGGATAGCCGAGCTTATGGTTGAAGATGGTCGAATAAGGGCCAAATTTATAACTATTTAGACAAGCATGTTGCCTCACTTGGAGGTAATACAAAAGGAACTTTCAATTGCAAAGGAGCTATCACAGAGCAATGCAAATCTATCAACTACAAAAATTTTAGTGAGTCTAGCTGCCGAGCTAGAAATAAAATTGGAGGTTATGAAGATTGCTAAGGAAAGCTGGGATACTACATTTGAATCCACCCTACAGCTTCATAATTTTTTTTTGGATAAGTACAACTTAACCCCACCAGCAATCAGTGACAAAAACAATGGGGAAGTTGGTAAGGAAGTATGAATGGATATAGAATGATACATCAGTACAGTACATGTACACTTGTATATAATTTTTGAAGGCATGTAAACTTTTTGTATGGATTATTTTTGAGTATATTCCTAGGGGGAGTACTTAGTGTACTTAGGCAATATTTTGATGAAATGAATGGAAGTAATGATGAGTGTTTTTGCCACTAATATCAAAGGGGGAGATTGTTAATCTCTAAGTTTTTTTGATGATTAGTGACCAACACTTAGTCATTCACTTAGGCAGTTTTAGTTGGCTATCACTATGGCCGAGCTAAAACTATGCAAGGTCGAGCAACATTGCCGAGCAGTTTTCACTTTGCCTAGTTACATTGCCAAGCCGAGTAGGACACAGAGATGTTAAGTGTCGAGTGATAGAGAAGTAAAGTGCCGAGTAGAACAATTTTTGTATACATGTCAGGGTTGATACAAAATTCAAGGATAAGTGATCCGGCTGACATTTATAAGCATTTTTGGGCCAACTTATGTATGCATTTAATATTCTTCTACGGATTTAGTTATGCATTTAATTTTTTTACCCTATGCATGATCTATTGTAAACATTAATTGTTATACCATCAAGGTATGTGTATTGGATCTTGATTGTTGATCTAGATCTCGCTATCATATTTGAACAGGTATATTAGATTGCTTCTAAACCCTATTTTATATGTGTAAGGAGACAGAAGAGGAGTTATCTAGTGACTGAATTTTAAGTGAAATGCACAGAGGTTTATTTTTGTTCAGAAGCATATATCAAGCAAAGTAATAACACAGTGAACAACAGAGTAAAGTTATATCAGATTATGAGATCATAGAAGGTATTCAAAAGAGGAGATCCGTCATCAGCATCAAAGTGCATATCAAAGGATCAATACTTGAGACATTCTAATCATTGTATCAGGTGAAAATCTCTTAACAGAGTGGTTCTAGCAGACCTTTCTTAATCTCCTAACAGAGTGCTTAATTTATTGTAAGTTTCAAATCCTTTCACAGGGTAGATTGTAATGATCTTAAGATCTTAACCGGGTAGACCTTTAACATGGTAGGTTACATTTTTTAATCAACATTTGTAACCTTAATAGGTACACTTTATTACCACAGTAGTGGAGAATTTTGTGGGAGTCATCCCCACTCTAGTTTTACCTATTTGGGTTTCTAGGTTACAAAGTTATTGTGTTATGTGTTATTTATTTCATTGTGTGGATGCTATCTGAGATTACTTTAGATTCATATATGTATAAATGTGGATCAGTTTGTTTTAAGTGTTTAATTTTAAAGATCTGATTCACCCCCCCCCTCTTAGTATCTTGCTTTCCCATTATTTTATTTCCAACAAGTACTCTTGATTTAAAAATGTGTAGATTATTTTGGTTGGTTGACGAGGGAACATTAGGGGATAGATAAGATTTTTAGATAGTTAGAGATTCTTCAAAGATGCATTCATTTTGAAGCTCACATGAAATTACATGGACCATTTGGATACAATAGTTAGCTTGTTTTTGTCCCATGTGTTTTTAATGTGATTGGGATCAGTGTGAGTCAAGTGAGTGGGTGGATTCATGTGTTCCATAGTATCTTTCTCCTTTATCAATCACAATCTACTTGAGAAATGATGATATGGAAAGTTTAGTTGAGTATGGCCATCTTTCAGGTCTTCGAAAACCATGACATGTTTTTTCATTGGTTGCACCACAGGGGAATGATGAGAGATCATATTAATGGCTACTATGTTGTGTATAAGGGAATTAGAAGCTTGCATAATTGATGATAGATGATGATGAGTTTACATATCCTACTAGTTCAAATTTTGTTGTAGGAGCTTGGCTTTGAACATACATGATTAGAAAGAATGATATACCTTCATTTGAATACTATGAGAAGAACAAAACCATTGTCATGTACTCACACCTTGTTATATCAAAAAATGTTAAGTTGTTGAATCATCAAGGAATGCCAAAGACAATAGAAATTTGGACTAGTAGTACTGCTGATCATGAAGCAATATTGGATACCATTAATCATAGAGATGACCCTTCAGGAACACTTCACTAGGTAATACCAACTCATTGCAATATTTATTATGTTCATTATGCTTACACTCATTACATTAATTGCACTTTTTATCTTCATTTTTTTGGTTAATAAACTTCGTTCTCTCATGGATTATAAGTGCAGTTGGATACAAAAATGATAGATATAGAAGATTCAGACACACATGATTAGCTCATAGAAAATGATAGTAAATTTCATTTTGCATAGGCTCATCATGTTCTTTGGTTCATTTTGTTTGTTATGTTCACAATGTTTTTCTCTTTATAAATATTTTGTGTTCTCAATAAACTAAGTGTTCTTATGCCTTTGGAATGCAAGGATTAAATATATGATGGACGTATAAGAATGCTTTACCGTGCTTTGGAGTAACTATTAATTTAATTGTTTGTCTTACCTTTTAGTTAGTATTATTTATCTAATACTGATATTTTGTACATTATTGCAATTTAGGTGTCATTGAGATTGCTAGTGGTTGGAGCTATATATTAAAGAGAAAAAATATCATACCCAAATGTAATAGTTGTGTATCTAGGATGTTTGTGATGAACTATAACTGATTGAATGTTTGAAGATATTAAGTTGAAGATCATGCAAGGCATTAAATCAGTTAATGTATTATATTGTCATTGATGTCAACTTGATATAATTTGTATGGTCATGGAATTAGTGCTAAAAACTTCAAAGAACCATTGAATCAAAGGATATGCTATCAGTAATGCATATAAGTCAAGTATTAACAAAGTGACTGTATACACCGACGGAGTGCACACTGACAGTCAAATTAAAAGACAAAAGTCACAGTGTTACCTGACGAGAAAATGCACCACATTACCAGTGAGAAAAATCACAGTGTTGCCCGATGAGAAAAACACAGTGTAACCCGACAGAGAGAATTATAGTGTTTCCCGACAGAAAAAGACAAGGAAGGAGATCCCAATGACAACTAAAGTCACACCGATGGAACAGTTAGTTATCACCGACAACTAACTAAAGTGTTGACCGACATAACAGAGAGTTCAAAAATGACAAAATGCTTAGCTGTCAAGAGCTAAAAAGAGACTTAACTGATGCTTATCATTTTTTTAATCAACAAGATAAAGATGGAGATAAGTAAAGGATTTAAAGCTTCTTTGTCTAGTTGGAAAGAAGATCTCAATGAGATAAAACTAGATTTTTGCTTTAAATCTAATTGGCGAGAATTGTGAATCATGCCAAGATAAAAAAAAAACCAAGAAACAGTGAATCAGTCTATAAAGAGACAAACCCAATTCATTACAAATTGTGGGGTGAAGAAGAGAAAAGAGGAAAGATGCTAAAGAAGTTCTGAAGGAGAAGAAAGTCTTCATTTAGTCCTGATAAAAAAGCTAAGGAAAGAGCTAGATTTTGCAGACACCGATGAACAATGAGACAACATCACAGAGAAGAACAGTGTAGAGCAAAGGTATTGAATTGATTATATTGATCAGAAAGGTAATGCAATTAAAATAGATCTGAAAATCTACAATTAACTTGTATGTGTGTGTGTATATTTGTGCACCTGTTACCTATGACACAACACTTCAATAGATCATTGCAATAGAAAAAAGGGGTTAGTTGAGCATATAAAACCACTAATATCAACCTATTTCTTTCTAACTAGAAAGAGTATGAAAAACAACATAATAGCCCTCAGATTATGCCTCTTTCAGTGACATATACATCCTAGCATGAAAGATTTGAGTTAAAATGAGAAAGATAACTAAATAACATGCATTCTAGCTCTAAAAAACATGAAACTAACAATGCATAAACATGAAATATGAAATATGATATGAATCTATGTCTATTCTAACATCATAACATTACAATTTTAATCTAAGATGAAGGCTTAATTGTGCTAAAAAACTCCTTCTATTTATAGAAGAAATAGGAGAGAGAGGGGGGACAAGGTGCATTAATGGAGTTGAAAAACTCATTAATGGTGTGTAAGAGCAATAAATGCCAAATGCATTCAATAGGCATAGTGGAGACATGGGCTTAAGGGATCTTCATTAATCAGGCATTAATGAAAGCCTCAAAGAAGCATTGGAAGGGTGTAAGAGGAAGGCTTGAGAAAGTGGACTTGAGGAAGGGAATCTTGAGATTCCTTGACTTTCTCAAGTGGGTTGAGGGTTTATTCATTCCTTAATGGAATGTGACAACATTAGGAGGTCGGTTAGGATAGAATTAGGATTAGAATTAGATTAGAAAGGGGTGAATGGGTTGGGATAGGTCTTAACGTAGAGCCAAAGTGGTTGAAGTTGGTTAGGTTGGGGGTTTAGAGGAATATTAATGAAATGAATTAAACTTATTTAATTCATTCAAAAATAGGGATATTAATTATTTAAATAATTGATTTCTTTTTAATAATCAATAGGACTATAGCCAATTTAATTAAATTAATTAGGCTAGGGGAATGGGTTCATTTGCAAGTGATGAGACATATTGAGGTTCATTTAATTCCTTTATGATTAAATACTATAGCCATGTTTGAAATTAATTTGTTTTAATTGGTTTAAATTAATTTGAATTGTATGGCTGTAGTAGTTAATATAATTTAGTGATAAAAATCACCTAGGACATTAAATCTAATTTTAAAAAATGAACTATGCCAATGTAACATTGTCGTGACATAATTTGGGATATGATCACACTAAGGGAAAATAGGGTCTATAGTCAGAGAAGACCAAATACAGGTGGTTAGATTTTCCCCTCTTTGAATTGATGTGCAAGCAACGCATTGATTTAAAGAAAGTTTTTTTGATTTTGAATTCAAAAAGATTGAGAACTTCGCTTATGATCGAACAAAATACCTGATGAGATTAGTCTTGCACTTGATTGAACTAAATTGATAGAATTGACTCTAAACTTGGTTGTCATCCAAAGGTCAATAAAAGATCTTAAAGATACCAATTCTGAACTTGGTTGTCGTCCAAAGATTGATAATACTGATTTTGAACTTGGTTTTCATCCATAAGCTAGTATGAAGCTGCTAGGAGCTTAATAAGAATCTTTTTAAAATGAGGGAACACAAGATATCCAACTTATGAGAACCAAAGTTTTCCATCCAATAGCTCTGACTTAGTCAAGGAAAATGTCATGCCCCTAGTTGTTTGATAACGAAGTTGTTTTAATGTTGTTTTGAGCAAAAATTTGATTGATGATAGTGTGATCATGCCCCCTCGGGAATGAAATCGAAGGAAAGAAATGAAACCCCTAAATGGAAAGAACGTATCACTTGCAGGAAGTGGTGAGGTCAAGAAAGAATAGATTAGAAGATGTGAAGAAGGTGGTGGGTTTAAGAATAAACACATGGGAACCAAGTTAATTACATGAAAAATGTGAGTGGTTAAATTGTTGAAATGATGTCAGAATAAGATTCATGATGAAATGTGCAATTTAGTGGATTTTCAAAACAAATGGAGCAATTCTGCATTTTCAGGAGTTGTCACAAAAATGTTACTATGCTGCACAAAATACCTTAGGCACCTTCGATTTAGTTCCTGATTGATGAAAAGGAGAACATAAATAGAGTTTTAGTTGCCTGCAAGGAGTTACAGAACTCCTAAATAGCTCAAAAGACCAATATAAGCCTCAAAAATTACCATTTTAATAGTCATTTTCACTTTTATCCATAGTAAACTTGAGAGCTCTGCAAAGAAGATGACAGTCCCTATGAGGAAGCATCAATTCGAGATGAGCCGTCAACATCAGCGCCCGGCCGACTACCCACCTCTGATAAGTGCTCATAAAACTACCTTGTGAATTTCACAAATTTGATTTTTATGCTTTTTTACAACTTTTATAGCCCTTTAAGTTTTGGGTCGCATCCAGGATTCTGGATCGCACCCTGTCAAACCTGTCTCGCATCCGGTATTTCCCGGATCGCATCCAATTTTTCTGGATTCTGCATCACATCCAGGATGTCCTGGATCGCATCCAGTTGGTATGTTTTTGCCTTGTTTTTAGTTGCATTTTGGCTTTGTGTCATACCCTTTCAATTTAGGATCATACCCTGCTTTTAGGGTCACATCTTGTATTTTGGAGATTGCACCCAGTATTCTCTGTCATATCCTATATTTCTAGGCCACATCTTGTAAAAGAGATCGTACCCTGTCTGTTCAGGATCGCATCTCATTTGTAGACTTAGGAACTTATTCATTTTGACCTTTGTTCTTGTCACAGATCTTGAATTACTTAGTGGATCAGAAGTTTGCATCTCTATTGTAGATAGAACACTAATTTTATCTTTGTATGTGTCAAAAACTGACATATTTTGAGGTAGTTTCCTTTAGAGGCACATATCCAGGGCATGTGCTTGTGTTGTCTGGACTGCTCTCAGATGACGAGTAGGCTATAGTGATCCAGTGTGGATTATGTTCCTTGATACGTTTCCCGAGATAGGTGTAAACTGAGGGTTGTTGACTGCTCTTTCCAAGAGATGGCACTCATAGTACAACACCTTCCATCTTTCGACCAGGGAGATTACAGTGACTCCTAAGGACGTATGGTAGATATTGCATGTTATGATTATTGGTCATGAGGTGCGCTTTGAGGCAAGGTCTATTGTAGCAATTGAAGTAGCTCATCGATATTTTCAGGATGACACCATCGATCGTAGATACCTCTCATGGGACTATATGGTCGATCATTATGATCAATTATTTGGGTACTTAGCAGGTTTGATAGGTGGCATCTTGATGCCAGATAGAGGTCAGCATGGTTTTATGGTCGTATGGGTGGACATGCTAGTGTAGATGGTCACCCACAGATGGAGATTTGCATGGGGCAGTTGCATCTTAGCCCATATGTACTGAGAGTTGCATGAGATTGTATATCATTATACTCTGAGCATGGCCATTGGTATATTGATTCTACAGATCTGGGCCTGGGAGCATATCCCTATTACATGACCGATAGTTGACAGGTAGCGAGCACTGAAGCAGGCCTATGTATATATGTGTGTAGGTCTTATTCAATAGCCCCATCTGGGCAAGGTAGAGTACTAGCGATGGCTCTTTGATGATATGACTGAGGTTGTGTGGCAACCATATTTAGATTATGAGGAGTGGACCTTAGATGTTCAACAGGTGCCATATTTAATTCAAAGTAGGTATCTCATTGGGTGGACCAGATATGTAGTAGCTGAGCGGTTTGTGCATACTCAAGTGCTGAGACAGTAAGCCCGTGGGCAGGGAAGGACACCGGACATCACTGTTTATGCGTGGATCCATGATGAGACACCATTGTGGGGTGCCCAACTGATTTATGAGACTGATCATCAAGAGATTAGGGACATGGTTGGAGTAGATTGGGACCTTCACCTAGATGTTGTAGATGTAGGTTTTTTAGATGGCTATACCACATAGATGCTTCAGAATCCATTCCCTCGATTCATAGTTCTAGAGGAGGTCAGTCGTCACATAGAGGAGCCACTAGATTATGATCCTGATGATCATCCCACTAGAGGAGAGGAGGAGATTAGAGAGACAGGGGTGCTGACCATCATGGAGGGAGAGATGGAGGGCAAGATGGAGGTTGAGATAGGAGATGTCCTCCTCCAGATGAGGGCGATGATAGTGGAGATGACAGGGGTGGTGGTGTTGTGGGTGGCCACACAGAGGTTTCCAGTGGGAGTGGAGAGGGTCGGTGCACCCGGTTTAGATTTTTTTCTCCTTGTATAGATCATGATCCATTACTTATAGGATAGCAGTAGAGGCAGCAATAGCAGAGACAACATGACAGATCACAAGATAGATCTTAGGATAGGCCCTCGGGATAGGATTCAGGCAGGGGAGCTGGTAGAGATGGGGGTCATTTGTCTCAGTGTGTGTAGGAGAGAGAGCAGCTAAGGGATCAGATTACAGCTTTGGAGGTAAGAGCTACAACAGTAGAGGCCAGGATTATAGTATCAAATTCCTTGCTCACGGACTGAGATACACAGCTGGAGAGGCTCAGAGTAGAGAGAGATACTCAGGCTCAGACTACAGCCCATCAGGCACAGAGGGTCACATATTATTATGTGTTGTATCATGCAGTGGTGTTAGAGCGACAAAGAGCAGCATCATTCTCATGGTTGGCTCAGCGTTCAGAGGGGGCAATTCCTCCTCCTCCACCATTTGTACCACCTCCTCCTCCTCTAGATTAGGGAGAGGGGGGGAGCCAGAGCTATTTTGTATTTTGTCACACATGTATATTGTATATCTAGATCCTGCAGAGATCTTTCTTTTGTATTGGACATATATATATATATATATATATATATATATATATATATATCTGATTCTTTTTTATCCTCTGATACTCTTTATATAGACTTTGTGTCATACTTTTGATCTATTACCATGTTTGAGATATATATCAGATGCAGCTTTTCCTATTTCTGACATGTTTCATGATGTCTCTTTGCTTTGATAGATGTATTTGCACATGTGATTAGACCTTGGTCGTATGATGAGTTAGATCTAGATAATGACATCATTTTATGCATGTTTTGATTTATCACTGATATAAATATGTTTCCAATGATACTATGTGAATATGCAAATGCATGTTTTTGATTTTTTCTTTATGCAAGTAAAATGTATGGATGCACTTTAGGATGTAAAAAGAAAAAAAGAAAATTCAATGCTTTATTTTTGTATTCCTTTCTTTTTCATTTTATGAATGCAAAATGTTTGCTATGGATGTGCAACGATATTTGATATCAGTAATATTAAAGGGGTGTGATTAACTTGGTGTTTAGAAGAAAGATAGAAATCATTTTTGAGCTCAAAATTCTTTATGATTTTATTTCTTTCTTAAATTCATCATGCAATCTCTAAATGCAACTATATGCAGACTCTTAGGACTTGTCACTGATTGGCAGATTTTGGACATTTTTAATCATTATTGGACACTTTTTCAGAATGGATACCACTTCATAGTATAACAATCTCTAATGCCCACTGCTATTATGAAAGTATGAATGCTATTTTTTATTGAAATGTCAGAAATAGACTTAGGCATCAAGGCATAGAAGCTAGAATAACAAGATAGTCACCTTCGTTTTAATATATCAGATTATGTATAAGGAAAGATATTGGACCTGCAATGACTTTGAAAATTCATATCCTTGGGTACATTATGATTCGTATACCTTAGTGAGAATCTAAATTTAAAAAAATAGAAAAGGAAACTGTTTCAACCTCACCGTAGTTTACTCATAACAAAGATCGAGATATATGCAGCTATCCACTCATGATGGCATCTCTTACCATAAACATTCAAGTTAGGTGAAATTTATAGGATCATTTGGAACAATCACCACATGCAGAAAACCAAGAAAATGTTATGCCCCCTATCCTTGTGACTCTTTGTCTTTGTGCAGATGTCATGGAGTAACTCGGAAGGCATAACAACATCAATTGTGAATCAATCAAATAAAATTCATAACTGCTTAGATGCCCCTAGTTAAAACATCATCAGGACTTAAAAGAGTCATAATCAAACCAAGATCAAACTGTGTTTAGGTAGTATTTGAGAAATACTATTGATTCATTTTTCAAGCATAGTAGAGATTCAACAATCAAAAAGTCAAAATTCAAGAAAATAGGTGTTCCATGTCTAAGTACATCATTATTCTATCTGTAGTCCCATGTAGGTCCTCAAAACATCATTCATGGTAGTCCAACGTTGGTGTCATCCTTGTGTTTGTGAAAGGGATAGTTTAGTACACGTATCAAGAAGCATTGGGTCACAAGACAAACCATCCTATGATGACCTAGCAGACGCAACCTATCAAGCTGGAAAAGATGCCCCTAGTGCAAAATGACTTATCCCTAAGACAAAAATACAGACAAATCCCAAGCAAGAATAAGACATGTGTTTAGGAAACAAAGTCATCGTTAGCACAGGTGCAATCGCGAAGGATGAGTATTGGAAATGTATTGATAGATGGAGTGCAGAACACAAGTGATGCCTAATTGCCAGGTTTTTACCACTTGGCCAGATCTTTTCTTTCTTTTTGCTACCAAGATGCCTGATTGTCAGGTTTTCATCAAGGCACTTTTTCTCTTTTTCAAATTTTTTGCTATTTTTTCTTTTTTGAATGTTTTGGTAGTATCAAGGTGCCTATTTACTAGGTTTTCACTAAGGATACCTTTCTTCAAGGCTTTTTCCATTGTTTTTGAATTTTCATCAGGATCAATTTTCTGAATCGTTTTGGTATTTTTTGAGAACTATTTCACTGTACAGGCTCTGCTAGCTGAACATCAAGTGTAGAACCACTTCAAATGTAGAGTATTGATAGGATCAGGGAGAACGTCTCCTTCAGGTGTAGCTAGTTGATAAGCTCTAGTCCCAAAAGTTGTAGTAATTACATAAGCTCCCAGCCAGTTACGTTCAAATTTTCCTTTCTTTCTCTGTTAGGATAGTTCTTAGGATTCTCTTTTGGGACAAGATCCCCCACTTCAAATTTTTGTGGCTTGACCTTCTAGTTGTACCCTTTGGACATGCGTGCTTGGTACACTTTCAGATGATCCAATGGTTGTTGCCTGCGCTCATGAAGTAGGTCTAAAGAATTCACCCTATCGATGGTTTATTGTTCATCAGTAACAAGACCGTCTAAAGATATCTGCAAAGATGGGATTTCAACCTCAACGGGTAGTACTGCTTCAACGCCATAGACTAGGGAAAATGGCGTGGCTCCTGTTGGTGTTCTGTAGGCCTATAGTGCCGGATTTAGTTGTAGATGCCAGTCTCTACCAGACATAATTATAGTTCTGTGTATGATTTTGAGAATATTCTTGTTAGATGCCTCAGCCTGTCCATTACCTTGAGGGTAATAGATTGAGGAGCAATGTTGAGTAATGTGAAACTGTTCACAAAGGTCATCAATGTCTTGATTTTTAAATTGGCCCCCATTGTCTGTTATAATTGAAGAGGGTATCCCATATCTACTGATAATGTAGTTAGAATGAACATAGCCACCTATTTTATAGTGGCTTTGATTAGCGTCATGAACTTGACCCACTTCATAAAATACTCAGTGGCCGTAATGATGAACTTGTACCCATTTGAAGAATTGGGATATATTTTTCCAACCAAGTCAAAGGCCCATTGTTGAAATGGCCAATGTGTTATAAAAGGTATAAGTTCTCTAGAAAGAGCATGGATGAGATTTCCATGTGTCTGACAATTATGACATGTTTTTGAAAATTGAATAGCATCTTTTTCCATGGTAGGCTAGTAATAGCCTACTCTAAGTAGTTTCTTTTTCAATGAAAAGTTGTTCAAATGTGATCCACATACACCTTTGTGGACTTCTTTTAATGCGAGATCGGACTCTTCAAGTTCTAAACACCTAATAAGCATATCATCGAGACCTCATCTATATAATTTATTAGTTATGAGGACATAATGGGATGTTGTCCTAATCAAGGCTCTTTTTTCATTTCTGGATAGATTATTAGGAATGGTTTGGTTAGTTAGATAGGCCATGATATTAGCATACCGAGATGGTTCTTGGGTGTTTAGAGCATAGATTACTTGGTATTCAGGGGTATTAAAGGCAGGGTGGGATAGTTCTTCCACCGGGAAGTCATAGTGGAATTGATGATCCTCCAGTTATAACATGGACGCTAATGTAGCCATAGTATTTGTAGCTTTGTTCTCCATTGTAGGTATCTTCTGGAATGTGATAAAAACAAAGTACTTCTTTAAGTCATCCACCAGTTGCGTGTAGGGCATCAAATTTTCATCTTTCATCTTATATTATCCATTGACTTGATTAATGATGAGTTGAGAGTCACCATATATGTGTAACTCTACAATCTTGCACTCTATGGCAAGTTTAAGACCGTTTACCAATGCTTCATATTCAGAAATGTTATTGGTGCATGGAAACATCAATTTGTAGGACTTTGGTATCTTGTAGCCTTGAGGAGTTATGAACAACACACCTACTCCAGAGCCTTATTGTGTGAAAGAACCGTCAAAATACATCTTCCATGGATGCTCAGTTAGATGCATAATCATCTCATCAGAGAATTCAATCTTTAAAGGTTCATTATCCTGGAGGGGTGAATCAGCTAGCTGATCTACCAGGACTTGTCCTTTAATAGCTCTTCGGTCCACATACTCAATGTCAAATTCACTTAGAATGAGAACCCATTTTGCTAATCGTCATGTTAATGTTGTTTTTCTTAAAAGATACTTTAGAGGATCGATCTTAGCAATAATCTTTACTATATGTGAGATCATGTAGTGTCTCAAGTTTTGTGATGTGAAGACAACTGCCAAGCATGATTTTTCAATAATGATGTAATTGAGCTCATAAGCCACTAGTGTTCTACTGATGTAGTAGATAGCTTGGTATTTCTTTGTTTCATCCTCTTGGGTGAGCAATACTCCTAATGATGTAGTTGTAGCTGAAATATAGAGGAGTAATGGCTTCCCATGAATGAGCCCCATAAGAATAGGAGGAGTAGCTAGGTACTCTTTTAGTTCTCTAAAGTTGGCTTCACAGTGTTCATCCCATTTGAAGGTGACCCCTTTATGTAGTAATTTTGTAAAGGGTTGTTCTCTGTCTGCTAGTTGTGACATGAATCTCCTAATAGATTGAAGTCTCCCTTATAGTGTCCTCATTTGACTAATGTTGCAAAGAGGATTCATCTCTAGAATAGCTTTGACTTTTGTAGGATCTACTTCAATTCCCTTTGTTGAAATAATAAATCCTAGGAGCTTCCCTGATTGGACTCCAAAGGCACATTTCTTTTTATTGAGCCTGAGTTGAAATTTCACTATTCGATCCAATATCTTTCTTAAGTCATCAATATGAGTGCTCCTTTCTCTAGATTTAGCTAACATGTCATCCACGTAATCCTCCATGTTTTTATGCATCATATCATGGAATATAGTGGTCATTTCTCTTTGATATGTGGCACCGGCATTCTTTAACCCAAATGGCATGACGTTCCAGCAAAAGGTTCCCCATGTTCATTTAAATGCATCTTCTCTTGATCCTCAGGGGAAATTTTGATCTGATTATAACCCAAGAATCCATCCATTAATGAATACATTTGGTAGCTGGGTGTGAGGTCTATGATCATATCAATATTAGGCAGGGGGAAGTCATCCTTAGGACATGCCTTGTTTAAATCCCTAAAATCAATACAGATCCTGATAGATTTATCGGATTTAGATACTGGGAGCACATTGGAGATCCACCCTACATAGGCAATGACTGTGATAAATTTTTCTTTCAACAATTTCTCTAGTTCCACCTTTACTAGTAATGCAACATGAGGATGTATTTTTCTAAGTTTTTCCTTTACGGGTTTGATCCCAGCAGCTATAGACAAATGATGCATGATTAAGTTAGGATCTAGTCTAGGCATATCAGTATAGGACCATGCAAAGTTGATTTTATTTTCCTTCAGGAACTCTGTGAATTGTTTCTTTTCTTCTGCTAATAAATATTGTGCCAGTTGAATGATTTGAGGAGACTCAGTTGTGCCCAAGTTGGCAGGTTTTGTTGGTTTGATCAGTACTGAAGATCTCTCTTAAAAGTGTGTGGGGAGGATATCAAGAAGCTCATCCTTTGGCACCTCTAAGAGGTTTTCACCATCAGATACATCTTTTGTTTTTACTTTTTTAGAATCTGATACTGCCACAATGTGGTTTTCACCATCAGTTCTATTCTTCTTTTTATTTTTCAATTTTTGACTAAGAAACCTGATATCCTCCTTTGACATGTTCTAGCTCCTTACACTGGTGGAAGAAGGGTAAGGTTCGCAAGAATTTAGATAGCAATCCAAGGCATAGTCATTGGGAAAGTCAAGGATAGGAGTAGGATCTATATGAGTCTAATCAATAAGGTTAGGATTTATCAACGATAATGAATTAGACTCAGGGAAGGACAACATCGTGTTAGCATCATGACTATTAACTGACAAGACTTGTTCTATTAAGTTAATTTCTTTGATATTTAGATCAATAAGAGTTAGATCATCATAAAAAGGGTCATTGTTAGTTATATGCAGACCAAACTCTAGTGACTCATCAGTGGAGCGTTAATCATCATCTCTCTGTAAAAGGAGACTTCTTGTCTCTTGCCTTAGAACTTCCTCTAGACTTAGGAAAGCACCAGTCTCTCCATCAATGACTAGGAGAAGAAATTCCTCCTCTGCTTCAGGAATATCAGCGTTGTTGGGAGTAGTGTCAGAATGTTCACAAGGTGCTGAGGGAGCTGAAAATATGTGAATGGTGTCTATTTCAATGTCTTTGGTGGTGAAAGATAGCTCCTCCCATTCATAATCATGAGAGTCAGTTGCTTCATCATTAGATCTATTTAAGTATTTAGTAATTGTTATCAGATGTACTCGGTTAGCTACTTGTGTATCAAAGTGAGGTAAGTCAAGGACATTGGAAATTGTGACCAGCTGCCCCAGATTAGGATGTGAATTTGGTTGGTGGGATGTACTCATAGTAGTCATTCCTATCAATGGTACTTCTAGACCATCCTCTATAGAGTCTCCTACTTCTTGAATAGGAGCTTGTTGTAATAAAGGCATGCAAATGTCTTGTACAACTATTTCAAAGCTTGGTACATACCATTCTCCTTGATATTTAGGACTCTCTGTGCCGACATGTAATAATATTTCATAGGGCCATGGTTCTAGTACTATCTCATTTGTGTCATCACTCCCTTTCTTAGAGACCAGGCTGTCCCGTGAAGTAGGTTTGTTAGATTCAATATTAAAACCCAGTCCTATTTTGTCCTTGGTGTTTTGGAACTCCATGTGTACTGGTTCAATGAGTCCTCTTCTTGTGTCATTTAGAGGTCCTTTTCCTTTGTATCCCATTTGTTTCAAGAGGTCGTATCCTTTACCATACTGCTTTGGTGATATTTCCACATGTTTTACCTTAGCTTCCGTCAGTTCTCCTTTGTAAAGTCATTCCAAGACTGCCTATTCTTTTGTGTTATCTAAAGAAGATGTGGATGCCTTAACCATGCTAGTTTCTTTGTGAATCTTTGGTTCTTTAGTAGCTGTAGGTGTGAATGAAAAGAAAGGTTTTCCATAAGATCTAGGTGATACTGGTAATTCTGTCAGTGAGGGAGTCAGGTCTAGTTTGTACTCTCCCATACATGTTTCTTCAAGTTTCAAAGTTTTTCCAAAGCTTTTCATCACCATGTCTCTGGTAGTCTCAAGAGAAATCTCATCGGTAGTTTCTTTGTTATGTGGGACCATACTACCTGATTTGATATTCTTGCAAAAATAGTTAGTATCTGCAAGAATTGTTACCTCCACCCCATTATGTGGGAACTTTATGCAATGGTGATAAGTAGATAACCCAGCTTGAATTTTGTGAATCCATGGTCTCCCCAATAGGATGTTGTAGGCCAAGGGCAGATCTAGAACTTGACATGTGACATTATTTTCAACTGGCATGACTCTAATGGGCAGAACAATAAGACATTTAGAGGATCTTTCTTCCTCATCATAAGCTTTGATGGTTATCTTACTTCTAGAGTCAATTGTTTGTTCTGACAGACCCAACTTTTTGATTAGATTGAGGGTACAAATATTCAACCCTGCGCCTCCATCTATCAAGACACATCTAACATGTGATTTATGAATGATAACTTCAATATGGAGGGGTTGAATGTGTAGATGTGTCAAAGATTTATCATCCTCTTCAGAAAAGGATAGGTAATGTGGTGCTGAGATGTGATTGACCATCGCTTGGAATTTGTCTATGTCAAGGTCTTTTGGGACATTTGCAGCATGTAGGGCCTTCTCAAGGAATTCCATATGCACTGTGGAGATTTTAAGCAACTCAAAGATGGAAATTTTGACAAAGGTTTGTTGCAATTAGTCTACCAAGTCATACTTTGCTCTAGGAATAGTAACCACGTGTTTTGCTATTGGTTTGGGAATAGTAATAATAGGAACCTTGGGCATTGATGCTTGTTTTAAGGAGGAACTAGGTCCTTTGATTGTGAATTTTTATTGGCTTCCCGTCACTGCATTTGTTTAGAAAGAGGTGTCTTTAACACCTTTAATTGTGATCACATTAATGGGTTCAGTTTTGATGTCTACCATATTGATCACATTGTCATTATTAGAATAGGTATAGTTGACTTCATTACTTTTCCCTTTTAGATGTCTCCCCTTTGTCATAATTAGGGGATTGTTTATTGAATGTCCTGTGATCTTCATTACTAGTGTGTCCATCCACCTTGATCTTTCCTCCTTCAATGAGGTCATGGATGACATGCCTGAGTTTAAGGTACTTGTTAGTCTTGTGTCCTTTGTTTTTGTGAAAGACAGAGTAAGAATTATCATCCCACCATCTGGGTTTGACCATTGGTTCCCATGGTTTGGAATCTTGGATCATGAGGAATTTGTTATCTAATAGTGTTTTTAGAACGGTTTTGAGAGGTTCTCCCAAAGGAGTGAATGTTCTTTGAGGTTTTGAAGTCCATTGCCAACCCTTGTTATTGTCATTGTTTTCTTTGGGGATGGGAGATGTTAACTTGGTATCCTTGCTTTCTTGCATGTTGTTAGTTAGATTAAATACCTCAGGTTTAGGAATAACATTGGAGGCATCTACTACGTTGTTGTTGACAATGTTCTTGTTCTGCTTCCACCATTTAGGTTTGGAGTTGGAATTGTTTGATTTTCTTTCACTTTGAAGAGTGATTTCTCCCTTTTTGACCATAAACTCCTCAATACGGAGAGCATTTTTTATCATCCTATAAAAACTATGGGAGTCTTGCATTTTTAAGGTGTAGTTTAATTCAGGTACCAAGTTATTAATGAATATTTCCATCTTCTCAGATTCAGGAATAGCTCTTGAGTACCGTGCAAAGATTTTCCTCCATATTTGTTGGAAATGTGTAAATGATTCACCAGTTTTCTGTTTAGTATTACATAGATCCATCATAGTCACATCATGCTAGATATTGTTGGAGTAATGTTGAATAAATTGTTGGATTAACTCCTCAAAAGTCTTGACTTCAGGTGTAAGTTTTGAGAGCCATTTTGTGGCATTGCCACCTAGGCTTCCTGAAAAGAGCTACATGAGGTAGGTAGGTTCATGCATGTATTCGATGCTCAGAGCATAGAATTCTCTGATGTGATTGTGTGGGTCAGTTTCTCCTATGTATTTTTCATATTTCAGTCTTGCCACATTAGGAGGAAATGAGACTATAGTGATACTTTTGTCAAAAGGAAATGGACAAATGGTGTCCATAGAGTACTTTGATTTGGGTGTACCTTTCTCTTGTTTGAGATTCATAAGCTCCATTTGCATTAAGGTAAGTTGTTTGGTGACAATAGATATAGGAGTTGGGACTTATTTTTCTTTTATCTTTTCAACATCATAATCTAAGAGTAAATTTACACTGGTGGATGCTAGGTTAAGAAAGTATTTTTCTTTATCTTCGTCAATCATCTTTTCCATTATTTTGTGGAACTTAATACTCTATTTGAGTTTTTTGTACTCATCTTCAGTGATGTCTTCTTCAGTGCCTGATTCAAATAGAGTATGTTTAAATATGGGTTCTTCATCTTCATCGATATCTTCATTCTTTTGGCTTTTTCTATGGTCATATTCTTCAAAAGCTGGACTCCATTCGTGAGTATTTTTGTCCATGGCTGGAGAGTCTAGATCGAGTAGGGAACTATGAGATATTTATCCTAGAAAGTATAGTGATTTAGGAGGTACTTCTAATCCTTTAGATGCATACTTGTTGTGTCTTGTGCTAACCATGAGGTTGTATCTCAACTCTGTCAAAGTTTTCCAATAGTGTTAGGTAGTATCTCAAATCGTTCAAGTGAGTGTGTCTAGGTGGAAGTATTGTTTGAGTTATGGTGGAAGTAAATGATTCCAATGTCAGAGGGTTATAATGTCCTAATAGTGAGCTAGGAACCAAGTATTTTTAAGAAGTGGATAGACCACACGTATTGAGACAGATTGCAAAAGACTGACAAGACATGCAAGGTAGACATTTTGAAAAAGTGTTTTGATACAACGACAGGGAGATTAGAAAAGACAACAGGGATAGCCTAAAGAGAAAAAAGGGTATCCAAATCAACTGAGTTTTCTTGAGAATATATTATGCAAGTGCCCACTATCCTATATGCGAGCTCCCAGATGCAATCCTGGAAATACAGGATGTGAGCTACTGGTGACCCTAGATGCGAGCTAGAACCCTAGATGCAATGATATGTTAACCAGATGCAAGCTAGGATACTAGATGCGATCCTAAATACCAGATATGATACAGGAAATCGAGGATGCAATTTTTTTGTCTCTGTTAGATTTGATCATTTTTGAAAAATTTGTTTTGGAAGTGCGTGAAGTCCGTCTCATCATAGTTTTGCATTCTGAGACTTGTTAGTGAATGAAAACACGTGTGGACCCAGGATTGAAATTTTTTGTTATTTTGGAGATGTTATCTTTTTAATGAATTTTTAGGCATGTCAAATAGATTTGCATTGTTAGGAGGGTGAAATAGTCACACATCTCATCCCTATTTTCTTGGTGGAGGATGAAAATCCTTGCTCGTTGACTTAGGCACACACTCAAATGCTAATTAGAATATAGGCATCACCAAGCACGCAATGGCTCCAGTCATGATGTTGTATTAGCTGACTCCAAATGCAAGTGAGGGCATGATATGACAAGTGTCTTGGGGAAATTACTTTTTGCCTTGCATAAGGATTATCACCCTTTTAGAGGTGAATCGGGAATTTTTTCAGTTTAAGTGTTGTCTATTATTGGGTAATCCGTTCGAAACCGTCACCCATAGAATTACAAAAGGAAAAATTGAGGCATATAGCCCTATGAGTACCTAAACATGTGTATTCATGCAAGCAATATTCAAGTGGCTCCGCTCTACACATACCCAAGCATGTTCAAAGAATGATGTTAGAATTCTATGAACAAAATTGGCTCCATCTTTCGAGGCTTTAGCCTACGAGGAAGAAACTATTTATAGTGAGTTGGAAGGGTTGGCGTAAAACTTGTCCTCACTTGGGTCATTCTCGGGAGATTTTTTCTTCAACCGGTAGGCTCTCTACTATTAAATAAGCATACAAAGGATTGGCGAGCGTAGGACGTCTAGATTTCTGATACTTCCGAAGAAGAAGAGCATACTCTCCTAATCCATGTCATTTTCTCCCAAAATAGATTTAAGCAAATAGTTCATTCCCTCAAGCAATGTTGTTCTTTATTTAAGATGTTTCTATTTAAAGAAAATATAATGCTTGAAAGTAAAGTTTGTTTGTTCAATTAATCCACAATGTTAAATGATTAGCTTTTTCAATTTCTGATTCCCAAATTTAGACAGTGTGCTTGTTAAATTAACCCAAAAATTTAGTGCTTTGATTGTTCAGTTACTTATCCAAATGGAAATTTTAGTTTTGTTTGCCTTGGTTCAGTTATCTCCAAATTATTTTCAACCCATAAACTGAGGTGTGAGTTTCTAATTTTTCTTAAAAAGGAAAAGAGCATAGTCCTCTAGTCAGTTTAGTGGAAGATTGGAAAATGTTATTAGTGTCAAAAGTATGTAAAAATAGAGGTCAAGATGGGGGTTTGGCAACATGAAAAACCAAGTCAGTATTATTCATTTGATTCCCCAAGAAAAACCTTTGATAGAAACCTGCAAACACTAGCTAGGCTGCCAAAATGCCAAAAACATAATTGGTTAAGATGTTAGGTTTAGGCAAATGAAGTATGCAAGTTATCTAACCAGATGCGAGCCTAAAATAACCAGATGTGATATAGTATACCATATGCAAGCCTTTATCACCAGATGTGAATGAATTCTCCCTAGATGCGATCCTAAACCAAAAATGATTTGGGAAATCCTGGATACGAGCCTCATTTTCTGCGGTGCAAGGGCGTATCTTGGATGCGAGCCAGAATGACGAGAAATGACTCTGTAACAGAAAAATGGGAGGATATACTAATTGAAAATGAAGTCAAAATGAGCCCAAATTTAGAATTGAGCCCCATGCTAGGTGTCAAAAATGTGTATGTATATTTGTGCACCTGTTACCTGTGACACAACACTTTAATAGATCATTGCATTAGCGAAAAAGGGGTTAGATGAGCATATAAAACCACTAATATCGACCTATTTCTTTCTAACTAAGAAGAGTATGAAAAAAAACATAATATCCCTCAGATTATGCCTCTTTCAGTGACATATACATCCTAGCATGAAAGATTTGAGTTAAAATGAGAAAGATAACTAAATAACATGCATTCTAGCTCTAAAAAGCATGAAACTAACAATGCATAAACATGAAATATGAAATATAATATGAATCTATGTCTATTCTAACAGCATAACAATGTAATTTTAATCTAAGATGAAGGCTTAAATGTGCTCAAAAACCCCTTCTATTTATAGAAGAAATAGGAGAGAGAGGGGGGACAAGGTGCATTAATGGAGTTGAAAAACTCATTAATGGTGTGTAAGAGCAATAAATGCCAAAGGAATTCAATAGGCATGGTGGAGACATGGGCTTAAGGGATCTTCATTAATGATGCATTAATAAAAGCCTTAAAGAAACATGGGAAGGGTGTAAGAGGAAGGCTTGAGAAAGTGGACTTGAGGAAGGGAATCTTGAGATTCCTTGACTTTCTCAAGTTGGTTGAGTCTTTAATCATTCCTTAATGGAATGTGACAACATTAGGAGGTCGGTTAGGATAGAATTAGGATTAGAATTAGATTAGCAAGGGGTGAATGGGTTGGGATAGGTTTGAACCTAGAGTCAAATTGGTTGAAGTGGGTTAGGTTGGGGGTTTAGAGGAATATTAATGAAATGAATTAAACTTATTTAATTCATTCAAAAATAGGGATATTAATTATATAAATAATTAATTTCTTTTTAATAATCAATAGGACTATAGCCAATTTAATTAAATTAACTAGGCTAGGGGAATGGGTTCATTTGCAAGTGATGAGATATATTGAGGTTCATTTAATTCCTTTATGATTAAATACTATAGCCATGTTTGAAATTGATTTGTTTTAATTGTTTTGAATTGATTTGAATTGTATGGTTGTAGTAGTTAATATAATTTAGTGATAAAAATCACCTAGGACATTAAATCTGATCTTAAAAAATGAACTATGCCAATGTAACATTGTCGTGACATAATTGGGGGTATCATCACACTTAGGGAAAATAGGGTCTATAGTCAGAGCAGACCAAATCCAGGTGGTTACAGTATATGTGAACATATCACTTTAGTGTTTTAGTTTAACCATTGAAGCATCAACTCTCTTAATCGAGCGAGACTTAACAGTCTTCTATAACTGAAATACATCCCAAGGAGTATTAAAAATTTTGATCATACAAAGTAGCATTGGATATGCCCGATACCTATTGACAGGTCAAGTGAGTGCTTGATCAAGGATGCTAGCATTAGATTCCAGATACTAGGTGTACAACTATCTTTCTAAATCCTTTAACAAGGTCACACCAACAGTGTGTTTGTAACCTTTAATAGGGTTGGATCTTAACCGAGCTCACTCCAGAAGAGTGAAAATTTTGGATACCGGTCCCAGTGGTTTTTCCCTTAACAAGGTTTCCACTTTAAAAATCCATGTGTTATGTGTTTATGTTTCATTACTTTACTGTTTTACATTTCACATATGCAATTCTGGATTGATCGGTATACTCTTTCTATTTACTATGTTTCGAAAAATATAAGACTGCTTATCGGTAGACATACAGAAGAAGGATTTACAAAGCATTCTAACAAGTAGTAATTTGTTATAAGTATATGGAGGCATTCATCTTGTAGGACTAAAGATAATCAAAGGCATAATGTGTGGTTATAATTTTAAGGGTTGATTTAAGGATTAATTTTTGAGGCCATTGATTCACCCCCCCTCTCAGTTATTACTAACAATTGGTATCAGAGCTTGTGTACTTATAAGGAAGGTTTCAAGACCTGAGCTAAAGATCACAAGATGAACAGACGAGATGTGACCAAGTTGAACAAATACAATTTTTCTTCATGGCAGAGCAGAATAAGACTCCACTTCTCAGGTATTGGAAATGATATTACTCAATACTTAGATACTGAATATGAGTTTCCCACAGGAGCACCCACAGTTGAACAAATGAGAGAGGAGTATGAGCACAAATGCATGATGATAGAGCTTGCTTCCTCACTCTCCAATGCTAAATTTGAAGATGTCAAAACCTATAAGACTACAAACCAGATGTGAGACAAATTGATGCTTGTTCATGGTGGTGATAAAAATGTTTTGAGAGCCAAGGAAGAAAGCCTTAGAGGAAAGTTTGATGATCTCAAAATGAAAGAAGGTGAAAACATGACACAATACAGCACAAGAATCAAAGAGGTAGTCAATGCTATTTGAGGAGTTGGAGGTGTACTAGAAGAAGATACAATGGTAAGTAAAATTCTAAGAACCTTACTGCGTACTTATGCTATTAGAGTATCTGTCATACAAGAAATGAGAGCAGTAGCAAATAACAATTTTACTCTAGATAGTTTGATTGAAAGACTGATTTCATTTGAGATGAATAGTTTTTATAATAGTGTCTTACCAAACATAGAGTCTGCATTAGAAACTTCTATGAGAATAAGAAAATCAAGTCATAAATACACTATGAAAAAATATAGTGATAGTGAAAGTGAAGAAGATCTTGATGAAATTGAAGCACTTATGGCTAGAAGAATGTAGAGAGGCAAAGGTAAATACATAGGTAAATTACCACTTGTTTGTTTTAATTGTAAAGAGATTGGACACTTTGCTACAAGATGTCCTAACAAAAGAAAAGATGACAGAAGTAATGATAGGTCATTTGAAAAGAATTATGATAGAGGTGATTACAGAAGCAACCGACAATCAGAAAGAAGCGATACCCAAGACTACAAGGATAAAGGAAAAAAATGTGAGTTACCTATAAAATTGCAAAGATGAAGATACTAACACTAAATCTGATGAAGACATCGAGATGGTGTTTGTGGAAGTGAAAGATGATTCAGATGATGATCAAGAAAGGTATGTAGAAACAACACTCATATCCAGAGTAAGTAAAAATGATGTCTGGATCATAAATAGTGGCTGCACTCACCATATGACCGGTGACAAGAAAAATTTTGAGACTTTTGAATACTATAATGGTGGTTCAGTAAGAATGGGTAATGATACACCTTGTCCAGTTGAAGGTAGAGGAACTATAATGTTGAATAACCTGATAAAATGTGAAAATTCTTAGTGGGTTAAAGCATTGAATTATAATCTATTGACTGTTTATTAGTTGAATAATTCAGGTCACAGAGTAGAATTTAAATAAGAAGGCAAAGATCTTCAATGAATCATGAAATCTGATTGGTAATAGTGAGCAGACAAAAGGTAACTTATTCTATCTGAATGATACTTACACCACTTGTTTGATGGCTAGAAATGAAGACATATGGTTGTGGCAGAAAATATTGTGTCATGTGAACTTTGACAACATGATAAAGATAAGCAAAAAGAAAAATGTCAGAGGCTTACCAACGATGACTAAGCCCGACAACATCATGTGTAAGAATTGTCAAAAAGGTAAAATGCCAAAGTCTAGTTTCAAAAGAAAAACCCATACATCTGATGCAATTCTAGAATTAGTCCATACTGATCTATGTGGACCCATGAGGATAAAGAGTTATTATGGAGATAGATATTTTATTCTCTTTGTTGATGATTTTTCTAGAATGATGACATTCATGTTTCTAAAAGATAAATCAGAAGCATTAAAAATGTTTAAATGGTACAAAGAAATGGTTGAGAAATAAAGTGGTAAGGAGTTAAAATTCTTAAGATCAGATAGAGGAGGGGGATTTATTTTAGATGAATTCATTAACTTTTGTAATGAGCATGGAATCAAAAGACAGGTCTCTGCACCGAGAACACCATAGAAAAAAGGAATTGTTGAAAGGAGGAACAAATCCATTGTTGGTTGTGCAAGGACACTAATGATAGAGAATGACATCACCCAAATCTTCTGGAGGGAAGTTGTCAGTACTATTGTTTACACATTGAATAGAGTACAATTGAAGAAAGAGACCAAGAAGACACCCTATGAGCTTTGGTATGGTTACACACCCAATGTAAGCTACTTCAAAATTTTTGGTATTCAATGTTATATATTAAAAGATGATAGAAATGGAAAACTTGACTCCAAGAGTGATGAAGGAATATTTCTAGGGTATTCCACCAAGAGCAAGGCCTGTGAATGTCTGAATAAATCCTCTAACAAAATTGTTGAAAGTGCAAATGTAAAGATAGATGAATTTGCAGAGAAGAATGAAAAGGAAAGCACAAAAGAACTAGAGGAATACAACAAGTTTAGTTACAATGAAGAACCTGACACTCTACCCAAAAAAAAATGTAGAGATCCTAAGAAATAGATCATTGCACCCAAGCATCAGGCTACAAATACCAATAATCAGGATATTGCTCAAGATGATGTACCAAGTGATGGAGAAAAGAATGAAGAATAGAATGATGATAAAAATGATAGACAAAGGATTGAACCTATACTTTGCAGATATGTTAGAAGGAATCATCCACAGAACCAGATCATTGGAGACAAGAAGGCTGGTATGATAACCATAATTAACTCTCTAAACACAAGAAGTCTAATTTGTGATTTTAAGCCAAAATATATCAATGTTGCACTTGATAATGATGAATGGATAAGTGCTATGAATGAAGAGATTGAACAAATAGATAAAAACAAGACATGGACACTTGTACTGAGACCAGATGAAAAGAATGTCATTGGTACAAAAATGGATCTTCGGGAATAAACTGAATGAGAATGGAGAAGTCACCAGAAATAAAGCAAGACTAGTATGCAAGGGGTATGCACAAGAAGAGGGAATTGACTATGGAGAGACCTTTGCACCCATTGCTAGGCTAGAAGGAGTGAGAATATTACTTGCTTATGCTGCATATAAAGGATTTAAGGTATACCAAATGGATGTTAAGTCTGTATTCCTAAATGAAATACTTGAGGAAGAGGTATACATTGAACAACCAGAAGGGTTTGTTGATCCAGACAAGAGGAATATGGTATGTAGACTACACAAATCCTTGTATGGA
Organism: Thuja plicata; assembly: GCA_018584345.1. Taxonomy (NCBI): domain Eukaryota; kingdom Viridiplantae; phylum Streptophyta; class Pinopsida; order Cupressales; family Cupressaceae; genus Thuja; species Thuja plicata. Next base: position 680,717 of record MU226988.1, read on the forward strand.
TTGAAACAAGCACCCTAAGCCTGGTATGAAAGACTTCATTCCTATCTCATAAGTATGGGATTTGTAAGGACTAGTGAAAATTGTAATCTTTATTTGAAGGAAGATATTGATGCTAACATTTTGATTGCTGAAATATTTGTTGATGACATCATATTTGGAGGCAATAATATGCTATGCAAATCATTTTCAAATGAGATGAGAAAAAAATTTGAGATGTCTATGTTTGGAGAGATCAAGTTCTTTCTTGGTCTATAGATCATGCAACAAGATGAAGGTATTTTTATTACACAATCCAAGTACATCAAGGAAGTACTAAAAATATTCAAGATGGAAGAATCCAAACCAGTTGGAACACCGATGGCAACTAGATGTAAGCTGACAAAGGATGACAAGTCAACATAGGTAAACTAAACTTTGTATAGATCTATGATTGGAGAAATCATGTATGTTGTACATACTAGATCATATATTGCACATGTAGTAGGAATAGTTGAAAGATTTTATTCTAATCCCAGAGAATCACATATGAATGCTATGAAAAGAATCCTAAGATATCTGAAGAATACTGAGGAATATGGCTTATGGTATAGAAGAGAAGGAAAATTTAAACTTAAGGTCTTTACCGATGTTGATTGGGCTAGAAATATTAATGACCAGAAGAGAACAAATAGAGGAGCATTATTTATGGGTGAAAAAATTGTCACATGGATCAATAAGAAGCAAGGATGCATCTCTCAATCTACAGCAGAAGAAAAGTATGTTTCTACTGCTGCAAACTACTCAAATATTGCATGGATCAAACAGTTACTGGAAGGTATGTATATGCAAATTCTAGTACTAGTAATTATCTATTATGATAATACAAGTGCAATAACCATTTCCAAGAATCCAGTCATGCATGCTAAAACAAAGCATATTGCCATCAAGTATCATCATTTGAGAGAACAAGTTCAAGCAAAGGAGGTAATAATTGAGTATGTATAATCAAAGGAATAATTGGCTGATATCTTCACCAAGCCATGGCCCAAGGATGCATTTTAATACTTGAGAAAGAGACTAGGGGTTAGACCCTTGTCTACTGGTCAGTAAGATGAATATACACTACAACATTTGGGACAAATTTTAATGCCAATTTGCGTTGGCGCTACCATTTGTGTGTGATTTTTGTGTTTTCTTTCCAAGTGTCCCTGATGTTGTCATAATAGTGATGATACTATCGTAATTGTGACACCCTCTTGATTATAAAAAAATAAAAAAATAAAAAGAAAGGCTCATTTGTGATCGAGCTGTGCATGCGAGTGGAAGAGGGCCCTAATGATGAGCTTAGTTTTTCCCGGTAACACAACCACTTAGCTGCTTTTCGAGGGTATGTTGCCCATGATTTAGAGGACACCATGCTTCTTACCTTCGTTTCTTGTTCACGAGTTTGAGGACATGTCCTATTTTACAATTTTTGTTTCCCAACTTTTACTATATCTGAGGTTTGTTAACCATTTTACCGCTAAGATTGTTTGCGTACCCTTTATACATTGACAACTATTTGAACTATATTTTTCAATTTGAATAACCTCATACACATTTTTGTTGATCTTGGTAACAGGTTTTTCAAATTTTGAAGGTGAGAAACCAGTTCTTGGCTTCATCGCAAGGTGAGTAAAAATCTCTAACACCCATCTACTATGAATTCTAGTTCTTCTTTATTTGTTTTGTAATTTATCATTTTCTTTAGCTTGATCTGGAAAACCCCCAAATCTAAAATCTTTGCGGTTTCTGGACATTTTCATTTATCAGTTTTCCATAGGATTAAGAATTGAGATCTATGTGGTTGCTGAATGTAACCTATGCAAGAACTTGAAGGGTTGAACATATATTTTATTGTTGTTCACTAGTTTTGTGTATGTATGAATTTTAGAGGAGGTATTGTTAAATTTTAAAAAATAAGCTTGCAAGTCTTTTATAATGCAATATTTTAAATGGGCTTACCAAGTGAAAGTTGAGGTTTATAAATAAGTATAGAATCCCTAAAATTTTGTAAATCCGCAGTTATAAGAAACCATTTGATTTTCATCTATTGTTCTATATTAGGCATCTCTGTATGTATATTATTAATATCAGACCCCTTTTTTCTACATATATACATACATTTAGCTTCATAAAAGTGAGCACATATATGCACAAGATATAGGCATAGCATTACAGAGTGGCAGAATCCCCTGACCACGATTTTTCCTTTTCCTATTTGTGAATGGATTTGGACATGTAAAATAAAGGCTTATGATTGAGTACATTATCCCCAATGCTTTACAAAGACATGGTTATAAGCAACCTGGATAGAGAGGATTTGATAATAGAAATACCACTCCATAGACATTTATTGAAAGGGGGCCAAGTAGTAATATAAATCAAGCATAGCTTGAAACTGAGTTCATGA